>CAWTZC010000467.1:0-22327 GCA_963919715.1 Microtus obscurus
CCACAAAGCCAGTCGTGCAGTAGGATCAAAAACCCATTGCCATTGTTCTTGAGTTCTCAGTAGTCCTCTTGCCTATAATTTGATTTAGGCTTTTAAAAGTGATTTCTGGTCATTTGTGTTGACTTTCCCTTTCTTTTTTTGATGACCTGGGACAGATAATCCTTTCTGATAAATGCACTATATCTCTGGGGCAGTAAACTGAGGAATTTTCCACAGATATTCAAGTATTGACAGCCTATTAGCAGTTTTCCCTTGCATACATTTCCCCTCCTACACAGACATTTCCATTGATCTATGAAGATATAAGTTATCAGATATTTTTTTCCCATTCAAAATGTCTTTTCCTTTTTCAGTTCTAAATTATTGTGAATTCCTCAAATACATGACTTACAAAGACATTATCTTTTAAATTAGTGAAATATTCTAATATATTGATGATAATTGAATGTATCATATGTAAAATCTTTTAGGGCCTCATAATCAAGTTTACTTTTTCTTTTTTATTATTTGTAAATTTTGTACTTGTATGTAATCATTTTTGATTATTTCAGCTCCCCTTTCCCCTTTCAATTCTTCACTTTCCTCCAAAAGGCTCCAAAGTTCATGTGCTTTTATTTATTTTTATTTTTTAAAAATGTCATATGTGGGGCCGGGCGGTGGTGTTGCGCCTTTAATCCCAGCACTCAGGAGGCAGAGGCAGGCGGATCTCTGTGAGTTCGAGACCAGCCTGGTCTACAAACTAGTTAGCACAGGCTCCAAAGCCACAGAAACCCTGTCTCGAAAAACCAAAAAAAAAAAAAAAAGTCATATGTGTGTTTATGATGGCAAAATGTTAAATATGGCTTGATCATGCATACCTCCATTCTTGTCCTTCTAACTCCTCAGAGATCTGTTTTCCATTTTGTCTGCCTCCCCAATATCTTCTTCTTTTGTAACTTTGGCAACAATTAGTGATTTTCATATGTACATGGACAAGGGCTGTCTACTGGAGCTTGGGCAATTCACCAAGAGCAACATCCATGAAGAAAACTGATTCTCCCCTCGCCACAGCAATCAACAACTGCCAGTAAACCTTCAGCTAGGGTAGGTCCTCAGAAAGACACCCCCAGTCTGTATTGGAGTTTTGACTGGCTTGATTTTTTTCATTCAAATATGCTTTATTAATTTTAAAGGTAAATAACAGTTACACATACCCCAGGATAGTTGCTACATTGCAAATAATTTTTTTTTAGGGCTTGATTTTATGTGACTCTTGAGTAGTTAACCACAGCAACTAGATATTTCTGGCTTCTATAGCCCTCATCAGCTCCAAAGACACTGTATTGCAGGAGTCCTTCCCAAGTGATGGCTCTTACTATATTTCTGCACCATTTTTGTGATGAACCATGTGCTTTTTGGAGATGGGGGATTGTTTATTTTAAATAGACATTCTCTTGGGAGATCAATGTGATCTTTGCAGCCAAATGTTTTTTGGACATAGTAAGTAAAGCCAGAAATTTATAGGACTCAGATTGTGAGAAATACTTTAATTTTATCAATTTAAGCCAAGTGACAAATTACTATGAGCAATATGCTTTTGTTTCTCTCCTTCTTCATTCCTCACACTTTTCCTCCTCCTATTTTCTTTTCACCTCTTGTCTGCCTCCTTCCCATCTTCTCTTCCTCTTTATCTTCCAGATCTATTTCAACCTTAACTAATACTAATCTTTTGACATTTCCTAGGAGATGAAGTATCCTGGTGTTTTCACCCAAGAAAAATATTTAGTAAATGAGTACTCTAATGTAATTCCTAATTATAATGCTTCATTTTACATGGAAAAGAGATTTGTGTAGCTGACAATTTATTCATTTCCTGCTCCTTGCTGAAGACCCAACTCAAATATTGTACCACTGGAAAACCATTTAAGCCACAATTTTAATACTTTTCCATCACCCATATGCTATGTTTTAGTTAAAGTTGAATGCTGTGGCATTAGAAGTCCTTAACACTTCCTAGAGTTGAAATTTCCCCCTGGTCAATGTGAATTAACAGTTCTGAATCTTATCTTGATTTTCCACAAAATACAGTAAATGGTTATGATACCAACACCACAATAGCTCCCATAGAGTAGATAGTTTCTCTATCTGTGATGGCTTGATAAATAATGACTTCCATGTACTCATGTATTTGAATGCTTGATTTCTAGTTGGTGGAACTGTTTAGAAAGGATTAGGAGGTGTCACCTTGTTGGGTAGGGTGTCACTCATGGTAGACTTTGAGGTTTCATATACCTATGACTTTTACACTTAACTCTCTTTGCCTTATAGTTTTGTCTTAAGATGAGATTTTTGCTACTTCTCCCACGCTATGCCTGCCTAAAAAAAATTTCTGGAGTGCTCAAAAGTGCTCAGAAAAATAATAACTTTGAGACATTGTTTTGATATAAACACATTGCAGAGTTTATGTGATGTCCTGAGCCCTCCTTCCATTTGGCAGAACCACACTTCAAGTGTTCATATGCATATTAACCTAACAGCTGTTCCACCCTACACACACAAGTCAGAAGGACAGGCTCCATTCTAGTCCACATTTTGGTATTAGATTCTGCAAAGGATCAATTCCTATGACTTGGAGTTATATAATTAACAATTTGGCAATATTTTAAATTAATAAAGCATTAGTCTAAAATAAAAGAAAAAGTAATATATTAATATATCCAAATAATGCCCTAACTGATTCAATGTTCTATGCCTTCCATAAGCAGAAATGAGGAACTGTTTCAGATGAAAATATAGCAAATTTTTTTATTTTTGGAGCCTGTCCTGGAACTAGCTCATAAGCAGACCAGGCTGGCCTCGAACTCCTGAGATCCGCCTGCCTCTGCCTCCTGAGTGCTGGGATTAAAGGTGTCGCCACCACCGCCCGGCTAATAAATGAAAGTAGACTTACTTGTAACTAGATAATAAAAAAAGATGCACATTTAATTTGGAAGAACTATCTATACCTACATTTGAAATGGAGGGTTAGGCCTGAAAGACATGACTTCATAGTTAAGACCACTTGCTGGTCTTGTTGAGGATCCCAATCCAAACACTCAGTACACACATGGTGGTTCCCAACCTGTCTGTAGCTCCCTCTTCTGGCTGTCAAAATCATTGCACATGGAACATGGTACTGGGATTACATGCACTCATACTCATAATCCTACTTCATGTTCTGGCTTTGTGGGAGCCTAGCAGTTTGGATGTTCACTGCTAGACATGGACGGAGGGATGGGGGAGGGGGACCTTGGACTTCCACAGGGCAGCAGGGAACCCTGACTGCTCTTTGGACTGGAGAGGGAGGGGAGAGGAGTGAGGGGAGGGAGAAAGGGGTGGGGAGGGGGGAGGGGAAATGGGAGGCTGAGATGAAAAAAAAAAAAAAAAACCTGGTATTTCCAACTTGAAGTAAATGAGAGATTTTGTCACAAGTGACCAGAAAAAAAAAGATGGGTTTTATGGCGCTCCAGGTGTGTCACCTCTTGTCCAAATGACAAGACAATGAGTAAATAGAAGATGGGATACAGTTCTTCCTCTTTCTGACCTATATGTGACCTGGATGGGTGACCCACTTTGCCCCAGATAGACATTTTATTGGGGCTTATAAGCATCATCACAGGGCTTGCTGTGCAGGGACAACATGGTTTATTAACATTCCTTTCTCCCAATAGAGATTTCCATTTGTTGTTTTCTTGACTAAATTCCTTAAATACTTTGAGCGCAGCCTCTGAATCAGCATGTGTGTTGACAATTTGTTTCTCAATGTCTACCATTCTCCTCTCCTCTCCCTCTTTCATTGCTCTTTGGAATCTCTCACAAAGATCACCAAGAGAACTGGAAATTATGTCTGATTCAAGCATTTTTCAATTGGGAAGAATTCTCCCCAAAGCTCTGAATGTTTTCTTAAATAAGTATACCCAGAAGATATGAGTTCACCACAATACTGGTTTCAAGTGTAATCTTCAATAAATATTGAACTTGTTCTTTCAATAATCCCTTATTGAAAACAATCCTGTAACAAGCAAGGCTGCTTTCAGTTATAAACAAATCCACTTCTTATTTTCGTTCTGATAAGCTACATTATTTAGGTCATAATATAATTTATTCACAAGGCATCAATGTGAATTAATTTTCCCTACTCTTAAAATAGTATTTACCTGTCCACAGTTTGGATGTGAAGATGCTCTTCCAAAACTTGGTGTGTTAAACCCTTGGTACCCAGCTGATGGATCTAATCACTGAAAGGTTCTGAAGGTTCTGTCTTTACCAGATGATTAACCTGCTGTTGGATTCACATGTGGATGTCTTTGTGGAGAGGAGGAAGACTACAAGTTTCTGAAGCTAGGCCTTTGAAAGATATTGCCCAATCCCTCCTTTCCTCTGCTTCCAACTTTCAATGAGATGCTTTTCTCAACCTCACTCTCTCCACCATGAGATCCACAAGTAATGAAGCCAGAGCAAACTTAGTCTGCTTCAACTTCTTGTTATTTTCAAGTAAGACTTTTGTCTTTTTAGAACTTCTCTTAGCTCTTTTCCAAGTGCTTCTAAAGTCCCAGAACTTCCAAATAATCTATTTTCATTTACTGAGTTCCAACTCCTTTGTGCCTCTCCTTGTCTTCTATTCTTCTTTTCCTACCTTTGCCCTTCTCATCCTAATGATATGGTTTTCTATTCTAAATCTACTTTCCATATTCACAAAACTAGCTGAAATAAAGTTGAAAGATAACTTGTGCTTTTATTAAAAAATGAAACATTAAACCATACGTAATTTATAACCTTGCTGACAAACTCACACTGTGTTTTCTCTTCTTCTTCATTCTCATACCCTGCACTCGAGATGCTAGCACTTATGACCCTCCTTGAAACGACCAGCTCATAATGTTCCTTCTTCCAATCAAATCAGATCTACTTGCCTCTCACAAGGTTTCCTTATCTTCTTCTCTTTTACACATTATATACTGAATTGATGTTTCCTATATTACATCTGGCTCTTTCCCCAATGTTGAATGTTCTTTCTTTGACTTTTCATAAGCCTTATAAGAGTAAGAATTGACCTCCTTCAATATTCCATATTCTCACCAGAGGAGAGAAAGAGTATTAAACACTGGCAAAACAAAAGGCCATGTTGGAGACCTGGCAGGAGCATGAACCTATGTAACCACTTAAGTATTGTTTTATTCTGCCTTAACATATGCATATTTACAGCTCTCACATGCAATGGAGGAAACATTTTCAAGTCCAAGGTAATGACCTTAAATTCTTTAAACCAAACCATTGATTTCATAGAAATTTTACATGAGTAAACTCTGACTGTGTAAAGAGGACTTATATTTTATTTACAACTCCCATTGATATAAATTGATGTTCAAAGGCTTTGGTTCTTGTTTTTATTAAATCAAAATCTGATGCATTTGGAAAGGGGAGTTGTTAGATGTAGCTTGCCCTTAACATTTTCCAAATAATCTGTTACAAATGCGACTAGGGCAGCAGTGAAAAGCTTTCTGTCAGAATCTGGATTGTCCAGATCTGGGTCTTGGAAGACAGGCAGGCCACAATGACATCTATTGTTGAGGAGTTTCCAATTTTTAAATTTTCTAGTTTTGAAAAACAGTTCTGGATACATTTCAATTGAGAAAAGACAGATGGAAGGATAAACAAGTCTCTCTCCTTGTTGACTTGAATTTAAGGTTGTTTTCTAGGAAACATGCAGGGTAAATTCACCCTTTGCCTTATCTTCCTCTGAATTTTCTAGTGATGCTATGGTTTAAACCCCACATAGTTATGTTCTCTGGTAATATTGTGCTTTTTGTTCTTTGTTCATGTGGTGTGAGACTCCCTCTGTATGCTGTAGAAAACCATTGGTGGCCAAAACTGTCTTGTGCCTATGCAGGGAATATAGGTATGTGGAAAGCTAAATTGAATGCTGAGAGAAGGAATGTGGACTTTAGAGAAGTCATGGTGTCACTGCCAGAGACAGGCGTGCTGAAACTTTGCTGGTAGGACAGGACCTCATGGTGATGCACAGATTAATGGATATGGGTTAAATTAAGATGTAAGAGTTAGCAAATATGAAGCTAGAGGTAATGGATTGAGAAGTGATTTAAATAATATGATTCTGTAATTATTTTGGGGCTGAGCAGTCAGGGACTAATAAGTGTCCTCCTAACAGCATTCATGTATGTCATCCTTCTAACCTTTTATATCATGTAGAACAAAAGAACATTTTTATCCACATTTTCCATACAGTTCCTACAAAAACAAAAACTATTAAAAGGCCAGAGATAGGGAATGGGGAAGGAAATGAACAAAAATTAATTTAGAGTTCTCAATGCATCTGTTTTTTTGATAAATGTATTAATTAAATTTTATAAACTCCCAACCTTACAGTAAAATTCTTCTATTCTTAATTTTTAAATTAAGATTTTGAAATTCCCAAAGACCATTTATATACTTGTTTACTATTTTGTGAGTATGTGTGTTGTCTATGTTTCTTTGTGTGTATGTGTGTGTGTGTGTGTGTACGTGCAAGTAAGCTAATGCTACTGTTCACATGTAGAAGTCAAAAGAACAATTTCCTAGGATTAGTTTCTGTCCTTTCATCACAGATTCTGAGAATCAAACTTAGGTTGTCAGACTTGGGTGGCAACCATTTTTTCATCCAGCCAATATATCACTAGATGGCCTTGAAATTTCTGCATTTTTTATAAAGTCAAGTTGTTTTATTTAATTGTTGTGAAAGTTTATTTATTGAGAATTTTCCGCATGTTTACACTGAAGTATGGCCACATCTCCCTGCTATTTTCCTCTTCCAATGCCTCTGTGTCCCCTACATATTGTCCAATTCATGTCCCCCTCTCTGTCATTGTCTATCTCTCTCTCTTTCTCCTTTCCCTCCTCACACTCTCTCCCTTCCTCACTTGCTTCCCTTAAGTTAAATTAGTACTCCACATGTTTGTAGCTCCCTTTTTTAAGTTCTTAAATCTTTAAAAATTTACTCAAACAAAATATATGTCTTCAAAAGTTCTAAGTAAAGTGCTTTTGATAGATAATTTTTTAAGGTGATATTCTGAATTCTCTATGTAAGATTACAGCTTTTGGCATGTTTATTCAAAATCTTAACTCCTCCATTTTGTGGAGCAATGCAAAAATGTTCCCTTTCCTAAGTCTCTATGTCCCATGCTGCTTCTGAAGTGAAGCTTGTGGCACAGGGGCCATATTTTCTGCCTCATTTCTTATAACAAGGTTCATTCTGATCACAATGATGGTTCCAGATTCTCCAGGTTAAAAAAGTGAAAGGTGAAGATAAGTAAGAAAGACTTAATTCTGCTTTTGCCCAAGTCTTTTGTCTCATGCTTGAATTCATCAAAAGATACAGATGCTATAATAGATGTGTATGTGTTTGGGTGAGCGCCCACTTATGTGAATACACATACACATGCACACATATGTGTAGGAAGAGAACCTTGGGTATTGCCTTATATCCACCGTATATTGTGACAGACATGAGTCTCCCACTAGCACCAGGGCATTCCATTAGGTTAGGTTATATGTAGGTAATGTGTGCATGCCTCTTCCTGCATTTGTTTCTCTAGCACTGCATTGAAAGTGTTTTCACAATAGATTTTGTTTTGTTTTTTTTTTTTTTTTTTTTTTGTTCATACTGAGAATATGATGGGAACTGGTCCCTCTGCTGGCACAGCAGATAGTGTGCCCATTTCTTCCAGGTATTCCAGTGTTCCTGAATTGTCTTATTGCAGCAAAATAGCCAGTCAGGTTGGCGATTAACTTAGAAAGAGTGTGGAGAAATAGGTGTGAGAATTCCATTGAGAATTGAGTAAGAGTAATAAGAGAAAATGGAAAGCAATAAAGACAAAAATCAGTCTGAAAAGGCATTTTAAATATATTAAATAAATGAGTCAAACTAAGGAAAATTGTATGCAGGCTAGTGAAGTAGATGTGTTCTTTATCTTATGCAAAAAAAGATACAAAATACATGAGATGCTGATTTTGAGTTGACAAAAGAGATAAAGGAGATGCTCACTAACAGACAAGCTGATTGTTCATTTTCCAAATATACACATGTTCATTGAGATTCTCATTTTGCAATGTGTAAGATTTCACAGAGGAGGTTCCACAATTGCTCAGACTATTCAGAATTTTGTAGTCAAGACATGGAATACAAACTCAATATGGGGGTTTTGTGTTTTTGTGTTGAAGGGCAAGGAAGAGAATTTTTTTTTTTTTTTTTTTTTTTTGGTTTTCGAGACAGGGTTTCTACGTGGCTTTGGTGCCTGTCCTGGAGCCAATGCCTTTAGACCAGGCTGGCCTTGAACTCTCAGAATCCCGTCTGCCTCTGCCTCCCAAGGAAGAACTTGTTTAAAAACAATGAACACATGCTTTGATTCCGAAAGAATCACGAAGCAAGGTTTGGGTACAAAAAATTTAATTTCTAAAATTCTTGGCTCTATTTTCTGTTGCATGTAGAAGTTCGGATCATGGATCCTTTACAAATATCAATCCCTTCTTGCTTAAAATCACTGTGTGATTTGCGCAGTGCCAGCACACTTTACCTTCACATGTTGCAAAATATAAATACTGTTTTTTAGTGTGTATGTGTGAATATTTGTATATGTGCTGCATCTACATGGGTCAATGTATGTAGAAGCCAGAGATGAAGAGCAAGTGTCCTTTTTTTCTTACTCTTTGCTTGTTGTTTAGGTATTTACCTATTGTGGATGAGAGAGAGAGAGAGAGAGAGAGAGAGAGAGAGAGAGAGAGAGAGAAAGAGGCTTGATGCATGTGTGTATGTGTAGTTGGTGTTATGCGAGGCACCAGTACATATATTTGTCCAGATGAGGATTTGTGTTCCTACAGCAGCCCAAAAGGTTGATGTCAGTTTCCCTTGAGTTCTCTATCCCCAATTGGTACAATAAGGCAGGGTATCTGGTTGATCCCATAAATCACCATTTCAGCTGAGTGTGGATAGCCAACATGTGCTTTTCTCCCTTGGAATTCCTGTTGATACTTCCTGTGAGCTTGGATTATAAGTGGGTCTTTGTGTAGGTTGCTGGGAATCTAAAGTCAGGTTATACTTCAGGCAACAAAAGTTTTCTTGTTGAGGTTACCTCTCCGGGCTTATGCTTTGTTTTACTAGACAAGGTCTCTCACTGACTCTGGAGTTACCAATGATCTGAGGCCGACTACCTGGAGCTAGATGAGCTCCTGAGGATCTCTCTGTGCCTGCTTCTGTGCTCTGAGATTGCATAGATCGCCACCACTATGCTTAGCTTCTCCATGGATATAGAGATGGAATTCAGATCTTCAGGCCTAGTACAGTAAGCACTTTGCCAGCTGGGGTATCTACCAATCCTACCAATTGTTTATGAGTAGATTTATTTCAGTCTTAATGTCCACTGAAATAAGTATTTTCTAATAGCTTTCAGGAGCCCTATGAGAAAGTATTAAATTTTCAAACAAAAAATAAATATTGACAATGGAGTGTCTAATTATATACCTGAGGTGTAGTGGCAGAAAAATTACCTATAGTACAAAAATTTGGTAGTGTTATTTTGAACCTTGTATGGGATGGATTATATCAAAAGTGTGGAACCAGGATTCTAATCCTTGGACATTCAGAAAGTAAAACTCAGTAATAACAACAATGATAGGGATAATGTAAAATAATTTGATTATGTTGATTCTGCCTCTGCTTGCTCATGCGGACTTCTGTGCCATAAACTCTTGCTTCTTTCCTTCACACACACACACACACATGCACACGCACACAAACATGCAAACACACACATAATCCATAATTAACATGATGAGCACATCCACGCTTCATTGACACAAGACTTCTACATCTGCAGACAGAGCTGGAGTTTTCCTGCAGTATACAGTGCTTCAGTAATTTTTTTCATTAGTAAAATATCCTAATTCAAATACTTGGAACAGTAACAATTCTCTACACATAATTCGTTAAATAGCTCAACTAGGTATCTTGGGAGGTGCTGGTACTGGTCTAGTCCTTGCAAGGGAGAAAAAGAAATCACGCCATAAGGCATTTCAGGATCAAGCCGGGGCATGTGGGAAGATTTGGAAAAGATTATCTGGTGGCAGCATATCCACCACGATAGAGCTTATTAAATTAGCTGAACCATAAAAAAATTGAATTCAGGGACAGTTTACCAGTGCTCGAACATCTGTTCATCCATGGGATTTAACTTCCTAGCAGGAACAACAGTTGATGCTGTCCAAATGCTGCAAAGCATACTTACGGTGGATGATGAAACTATACCTCTAATTGTTTTGACAGATGACAGAAGGGGGCTCTAGAAACAGAAGCATGTGGGAATGCGTGATTGGATATGGACCTAAGGCCAAAGTACTTCCAAGCTAGCTCCATCACAAAATCTATGATTTTTGCTTCCAAATAGGGAATATCTTCTGCCAAAAGCTGTGATCTTCAAGAGTTGTTTTATGCCTCGCATAGGCTTAAGTATTTCTATATGCTCATTTTTTTTGGTGAGCTTATTATTCCCATGAAACTTCAATAGACATTCAAATTCCTAAGCTACTTTTCCCAATTGGTATACATTTCTCTTTGTAAATCTGCCATCTTTTCTTTTCTCTTTACGTGACTGAAAAATTTAGTGATGGCTGCTTTAAAATTTCCTGTGATATGCACGATTAAAGAAGAAAAGCCCCTGTGTTCAGCTGAGATCATCTTTGCCTCCGCTTGAGTGGTCATGCAGGGTCATTTGTCCTAGTCTTTCTATAAGCCTGTATACCTTGCCATTTGGCCAGGGTGTATAAATAATTGTTCCTGCACCTGCTATCCAAAAATATGTGCCCTAGTGATCACGCTGTCCAAGGATAGTACTGAAAATACTTTTGTGGATATGGTAATTAAGATCTTTGAAAAGGAGAGACTACCCTGATTATTCAATCAGAAAAGTTGGTGTGTAGGGAAAGTAGAGATGTCATAAGAAGTCGAGGGTACATTGACAGAGGGCATTATTGGAAGAGCAGGATAAATCTATGGCTTGAGTCCGTAGGCCATTCAGTTCTATAGATGGTGCTAAAATGCTGACATTATTACGAGGTTCACTAAAGAGGGCAGTGAACAAAAAGTGTCCAACAGATCGCAATTATTGAAAGGCTCTCACAGCCTGTTGGGCGCTTAATGATGGACAAGAAAAAGTTGCAAATGATAAACAGTAGACAGTGTGGGAATGTGACAGTAATGTTTGTAGGACTTTCATGTTTGCTTCTGCATAAAGAAATTTGGATATAATGATGGGAGTAAATATGTATATCCTAGAATCTGGAGTAATCAACCCTGTCAGTTTGAGTGTGCATGAACACACACAGCATATAAACATAAGGTTTTCTGTCATTGTATCATGAATACATTTAACAGGTTTTTTAACACCATAGCAGTGGAAAGAGCTTCAAAATGTACATTAGAACTTGATTCAAGCTGGGCCTGATCTGAATCGTGAATATTAGCACTTGGAAAGCAGAGGCAGACAGATCTCTGAGCTCAGGCCAGCCTTCTCTACAAAAAAGAGTTCTAAGCTAGCCAAGGCTGGTGAGACCTTGTTTTAAGAAATAAACAAATAAAATCTGATTATAAAGGTAGCTGCTTATTTGCTTGACGTGTTGAGAAGAATTCACGGGAATTCTGGGACCAGGTAGTACCATAATTCAACCACATTCTGTAACTGCTGAATAACGTTTCCTTCATTAATTCTCATTGACGTGTGGAGATCAGGCAGAAAGTCCTCTTCATTTTTCCTCCATTTTTAGATTCCCCCCCCCATGGATCAGAGAGAAAGTGGAAAAGGCACAAAAGAAAACCTGCCAGGAGGGCCAAACACTTACAGCAGAAGAATTAGTAAGGAAATGTTGTCATCAAAGAAATACAACCCTTATCTCATTATTGCAAAAGCATACTGAATTCCCTGTTAGATTTAGGTCAGGCTTACATCGGCCCTTATGTGGCAATTGGAAATCTCAAAATTGTGTTTTTACAAAAAGGGAGATAAAGTTGCCAAACACTTTACTAAAAGGGATTTGTTTGTGGGTAATAGGTGTGGAAATGTGACAGAGGCATTAGGGAAGTTTTGGTTGGAGGACCTCAGCACCAGGAAGTGTGGGAGGAGGAGACGCTTGTTGGTTCACAGCTGCCTTAGCCCAAAATAATCCACACAGAAACTGTATTAATTTAATCATTGCTTGGCCCATTAGCTCTAGCTTCTTGTTGGCCTAGTTCTTAATATTAATTTAACCCATTCCATTAATCTGTGTATCGCTACATGGCTGTGGTTTTATCGGCTGAAGATCCATTTGGTGTCTGTTTCTGGCAGGCTAATGGCTTCTCACTGACTGGGCCATCTTCACTCCCAGCATTCAGTTTAGTTCTCCCACCTAGCTGTGTTCTACTGTTCCAAGCCAGTTTCTTTATTCATTAATCAATAAAAAGCAACACATGGACAAAAGGACCCTCACACCAAAATGAGAGAAAATTTTTTCTGTGTGTAAAGTTACATAAAAAGATATAAAATGGTAGGAAATATTCCCTTATCGGTTAACATAAATTCATAACTGAGAGATTGAAACAAGATGTGTATGATACGCAGTCCAATTTGGAGACCTATGGGATCATTAATTAAAAAAGAGCAACAAAAAGTGAAAAGAAGCTTAGACATGGAAATCTCCAAATACTCACAATACTCACATCCAGAGGCCATGGTTTATCTAGCATAGAGCTCACCTTTCTCGGATCTACAATAAGACCAAACACCCATGATAGAATTAGATCTATGCATAGAAGAGCAGCTTGATACACAACAAAATCCCTTGTCATGCAAATGTTTTGATACAGCGACAGAGGATATTAACTTGGCTTAAATGCACTGTATAAGATAATAAACAAGATCACTGTTATCAACAGCAAATATTGCCTAATATTGCAGGAATTTTTCATCTTGTTCTCACCTGGGATTATCAGCAGTTTTTGGCTTCTACCACCAGGAGCAAATTTGTTGCTTTCAGTGTTTCTTTTCTTTGAGGAAATGATTGCTAGTGGACCCATAATCCCCATGAGTTTTCTGGCCACAGAATATTTGTACTATAAATGTAGGAGATAAAGGTCATTGCAATTTGTTGCTTACTAAAATTTCTCATGACTATAAGCTTCTTCTCTGAGTGTCTTTTTAAATTTCTATCTTAAAAATAAAGTCATCGGTCTAGGTGGCCTGCTTGCCCTACGGCAGCGTGGCCGGCCCTTTATTCGCGAGACACCCAAGCAACCAACGGAGACCAGATCCCGGTACCAGAAGAGACATCACCAGGGTGGGTGAGTTTCTGACTGCGGCAGCACCCGGGACAGGGGAACTCAGACGTTCCTCAATCCTCCTGCACTCCTTGGTCAGTCTGCAGGGGCTATACTGCCCGATACTTCCTCTCTATTCATATCCCACCCAGCTTGCATCCACGACCCTCCCCCCACCTCCTCGCCCCCGCCCCTCCTTGAACCACACAACAGCTCCCAGCTCAGCCTGTTTGGGCGCTGGGACAGGGTCCGAATTGGGAGGGCAGCCAGGAGGGTAGTAGCTCCTTTGACTAGGTGGCCTGCCTGCCCTGCGGCAGCGAGGTGCCGGCCCTTTGTTCGCGAGACACCCAAGCAGCAGGGAGATCAGATCCGGGTGCCAGGAGAGACATCACTGGGCAGTTCAAGCTCAGCAGGATGGACCTTGCTTCCACACTGAAGAGATACACCCAGAGGATCAGTCACAGCAAAACTGGACCAAGACACCAGGCCTCTCTTGGCTTCATTTGAAAGAGGAGATGGGAAGGCGCCAATGCAAGAATTCCTCCAACAACCTGAAAGGCAACATGACATCACCAGAACCCAGGGATCCCGAAAGTAAGAAGAATTGTACACCCTACTCCAGAAGAAGTAGAAGAAATCGACCCAAAAGTGAATTTTTGAAAATATAGAAGACCTTAAACAGGAGGTGAAAAACTGCCATGAACAATTAGAGATTACAAACAAAAAGGTAGAGGAAATGAATAAATCGCTCAAAGATACCCAAGAAAACCAAGAGAAACAAGAAAATGCAATCAAACAGGTAAGGGAAATGGTTTCAAGACCTGAAGAATGAAATGGAAGTAATGAAGAAAACACAAACCGAGGGAAGGTTGGAGGATGGAAAATCTGGTAAACGAACAGGAACTACAGAGACAAGTACTACCAACAGATTACAAGAGTTAGAAGAAAGAAATGTCAGACACTGAAGATACCATAGAGAAAATTAACACACTGATCAAAGAAAACAGCAAAACCAACAAATTGTCATCACAAAACATTCAGGAAATATGGGACACAATAAAAAGACCAAACCTAAGAATAATTGGGATACAAGAAGGAGAAGAAGTACAGCTCAATGGTTCAGAAAATATATTTAATAAAATTATAGAAGAAAACTTTCCCAGCCTAAAGAAAGATATTCCTTTGAAGGTTCAAGAAGCATACAGAACACCGAATAGACTGGACCAGAAAAATAACATCTCTCGCCACATAATAATCAGAACACAAAACATCCAGAATAAAGAAAGAATATTAAGAGCTGCAAAGGAAAAAGGTCAAGTTACTTATAAAGGTAAACCTATCAGACTTACTCCTGACTACTCTATGGAAACCATGGAAAGCCAGAAGGTCCTGGATAGATGTACTGCAGAAGCTAAGAGAACATGGATGCAAGCCCAGACTACTATACCCAGCCAAGCTTTCGTTCACTATAAATGGAGAAAAAAAAATTTTCCAGGATAAAAACAAATTTAAACAATACGTAGCCACAAATCCAGCCTTACAGAAAGTAATAGAAGGAAAATCACAAACCAAGGAGACCAACAATGACCACAATAACTCAAACTTCTAGACACCCTTTACCAGTAGCGCAACTAAAAGAAAGCAAACACACAAACCCTATGTGTTAGCAACCACTGGTCATTAATATCCCTTAATGTCAATGGACTCAACTCACCTATAAAAAAAGACACAGGCTAAGAGGATTGGATACGCAAAACAGGATCCAACATTCTGCTGTTTACAAGAAACACACCTCAACCACAAAGATAGGCACCTACTTATAAGGGATGGGAAAAGGTTTTATCAAGCAAATGGACCTAAGAAACAAACAGGTGTGGCCATACTAATTTCTAACAAAGTTGACTTCAAACTTAAATCAATCAGAAGAGATGGAGAGGATATTTTATACTCATAACAGGAACAATTGATCAGGATGAGGTTCAATCCTGAATATCTATGCCCCCTAATATAAAGCACCCAGCATATGTAAAAGAAACATTACTAAAACTCAAAGACGCCATCAAACTCGCACGAGATCTCAACACGCCTCTTTCACCAATGGACAGGTCAATCAGACAGAAACCTAACAGAGAAATAAGAGAATTAATGGAGGTATTGAATCAAATGGACTTAACAGACATCTATAGAACATTCCACCCAAATAGGAAAGAATATACCTCTTCTCTGCAGCTCATGGAACCTTCCTCGAAAATGGACCACATCCTCGGTAACAAAGCAAACTTCCACGTTACAAAAAATATCCATAACCACCTGTGTCTTATCAGATCACCACGGACTAAAGTTAGAATTCAACAACAATGCTACCCCCCAGAAAGCCTGCAAACTCATGGAAACTGAATAGTCAACTATTGACCCACACCTGGATTAAAGAAGAAATAAAGAAAGAAATTAAAGTCTTCCTTGAATTCAATGAAAATAAAGAATCAACATACTCAAACTTATGGGACACTTTGAAAGCAGTCCTAAGGGGAAAGTTCACCAGCCCTTAGTGCCCACTTAAAGAAAACAGAGAAAGCATACATTGGAGACTTAACAGCCCACCAGAAAGCTCTAGAAAAAAAAGAAGCAGACTCACCTAGGAGGAGTAGAAGACTGGAAATAGTCAAACTGAGGGCTGAAATCAACAAAATAGAAACACAGAAAACAATCCAAAGAATCAATGAAACAAAAAGCTGGTTCCTGGAGAAAATCAACAAAATTGATAAACCCCTATCCAAACTAATCAAACGGCAGAGAGAGAAGATCTGTACAAATTAGTAAGATCAGAAATGAAAAGGGGGATACATAACCCACAGACATAGAGGAAATTCAGAGAATCATTAGATCTTACTACAAAAGCCTGTATGCCACAAAACTGGAAAATGTAAAAGAAATGGACACTTTTTTGATAAATACCATATACCAAAGTTAAATCAGGACCAGGTGAGCAATCTAAATAGACCATCAGGTCGCGAAGAATTAGAAGCAAGTTATCAAAAAACCTCCCACAAAAAAAGCCCAGGACCAGACGTTTGCCCAACGCGGAATTCTACCAGAATTTCCAAGAAGACCTAATACCTATACTCCTTAAGGTATTTCACAATATAGAAACAGAAGAGTCATTGCCAAATTCCTTTTATGAAGCTACCATCACTCTGATACCAAAACCACACAAAGACTCAACCAAGAAAAGAGGAATTACAGGCCAATCTCACTCATGAACATCGACGCAAAAATCCTCAACAAAATACTGGCGAACCGTATCCAAATAAATGACATTAGGAAACATTATCCATTACGATCAAGTAGGCTTCATACCAGAGATGCAAGGCTGGTTCAACATACAAATCTATCAATGTAATCCATCATATAAATAAACTGAAAAAAAAAAACCATATGATCATTTCATTAGATGCTGAAAAAGCTTTTTGACAAAATTCAACATCCCTTTATGATAAAAGTCTTGGAGAGATTAGGGATACAAGGGTCATACTTAAATATAATAAAAGCTATTTACAGCAAACCGACAGCTAACATCAAATTAAACGGAGAGAAACTCAAAGCCATCCCACTTAAAATCCAGGAACATGACAAGGCTGTCCACTCTCTCCATACCTCTTCTATAGTGCTTGAAGTTTTAGCAATAGCAATAAGACAACATAAGGGGATCAAAGGGGATTCGAATTGGAAAGGAAGAAGTTAAACTTTCGTTATTTGCAGATGATATGATAGTCTACATAAGGTAACCCCAAAAACTCCACCAAAGAACTCCTACAGCTGATAAACACCTTTAGTAATGTGGCCGGATACAAGATCAACTCCAAAAAATCAGTCGCTTCCTCCTATACACAAGGATATGGGCAGAGAGGGAAATCAGAGAAGCATCACCTTTCACGATAGCCACAAACAGCATAAAATATCTCAGGGGTAACTCTAACCAAAGAAGTGAAGGATCTAACTTTGACAAGAACTTTAAGGCGTGAAGAAAGAAATTGAAGAGGATACCAGAAAATGGAAGGATCTCCCTTGCTCTTGGATTGGGAGGATCAACATAGTAAAAATGGCAATCCTACCAAAAGGCAATTTATAGATTCAATGCAATCCCCATCAAGATCCCATTAAAAATTCTTCACGGATCTTGAAAGGACAATAATCAACTTTATATGGAATAACAAAAAACCCAGGATGGCCAAAACAATCTTGTACAATAAAGGTACTTCTGGAGGCATTACCATCCCTAACTTTAAAGCTCTACTTAGAGCTACAGTAATGAAAACAGCTGCGGTATTGGCATAAAAATAGAGAAGTCGACCAATGGAATCGTGTAGAAGACCGGATCTTAACCCACAAACCTATGAACACCTCATTTTCGATAAAGGTGCTAAAAGTATACAATGGAAGAAAAGAAAGCATCTTCAACAAATAGGTGCTGGCACAACTGGATGTCATCCTGTAGAAGAAAGAAAAATTGACCCATATCTATCACCACATGCACCAAACTCAAGTCCAAATGGATCAAAGACCTCAATATCAATCTGAACACACTGAACCTGATAGAAGAGAAAGTGGAAGTACCCTGCAACAGATGGGCACAGGCGATCGCTTCCCCTAGGTGATAACCCCAGCAGCACAGTCTTAAGGGCAACATTGAATAAATGGGACCTACTGAAACTGAGAAGCTTCTGTAAAGCAAAAGACACTGTCACTAAGACAAAAAGGGAACCCACTGACTGGGGGAGAAGATCTTCTACTAACCCCGACAGACAAAGGTCTGATCTCCAAAATATATAAAGAACTCAAGAAAACTAGACTTTAAAATGCTAATTAACCCAATTAAAAAACTGGGGCACTGATCTGAAGAGAGAATTCTAAGAAGAAGTTCAAATGGCCAAAAGGCACTTAAGGTCATGCTCAGCCTCCCCTTAGCGATCAGGGGAAATGCAAATCAAAACAACATTGAGATATCACCTTACACCTGTCAGAATGGCTAAAATCAAAAACACTAATGATAGCCTTTGCTGGAGAGGCTGTGGAGAAAGGGGTACCCTCTATCCATTGCTGGTGGGAATGCAAACTTGTGTAACCACTTTGGAAAGCAGTGTGGCGGTTTCTCAGGAAATTTGGGATCAACCTACCCCATGGACCCAGCAATGCCACTCTTGGGAATATCCACGAGATGCCCGATCATATGACAAGGACATTTGTTCAACTATGTTCATAGCAGCATTATTTGTAATAGCTAGAACCTGAAACAACCTAGATGCCCCTTCAATGGAAGAATGGATGAAGAAAGTATGGAATATATATACATTAGAATACTACTCAGCGGTAAAAAACAATGACTTGTGCATTTTGCATGCAAATGGATGGAAATAGAAAACACTATCCTGAGTGAGGTAACCCAGACCCAAAAGGATGAACATGGGATGTACTTCACTCATAATTGGTTTCTAGAGATAAATAAAGGTCAGTGAGTCTATAATTTGATATCCTAAAGAAACTAAATAAGAAGTGAACCGAAAGAAAACATATAGCTATCCTCCCTGGTTGGTGGGAAGTAGACCAGATTGCCGGGCAAAATTTGGGATCTTGGGGGTGTGGTGGGAGGGGGGTGAGGGGAGAAGGGAGAGAAATGTGAGAAGGGGAGGATGGGGGGGAACCTGGGGAAACGGGATATTTGGGATAAAGGAAGGTTGGTTAGGGGAGCAGAGAAGCTTACACATCTTAATTAGGGGAGCCATCTTAGAATAGAAAAATAAAATAAAATAAAAAAAAAACAGTTTCCAATGAGAGAGCTTAAAAGCTGCCTAACAGGTACTCAAACAGGTAAAATATAAATCAACAGGTAAAGTATACAATAATCAACAAATACAGTATATTAATTATAATGCAGCTATGGCAAGTGTGCATATTAAATATAAAACTTATTCTACAACATTTTTATAAAAAAATGCTGTTTATAGCAAAATCTTCTCAAGTTTTGCCAATTAAGATATTAAACTCTTAATTTAAACCAGTAGCCTGTCTGGTACAAAAGGGCAGGATAAAAGCTAAAAAATGGCTTGATCCCCCAGATGATTATTGCTAAATTCACACAACTGTTTTACATGTTATAGCAAAAAAAAATCCCTTAAAGAGTTTTTGTGCTAAATCCTTACAAATGGCTCTTCCAATGGAGGAACTACATATATGGCTGGTAATAAAAAAAAATGTTTGGAGGCTAATAGGGCTCCTTGTAAGCAAAGCTTATGAGAAACTGCAAGTAGATCCAGATACAAACGGATCTGACATGTAACACCGTTGACACTTTGCTAGGGCAAAGTAAAGCCCTTGAATGCATTGATGAAAAAACCCACCTATGATTTATATTTGGGGGAGATATGTTTGCTTTTTTCACAGAAGAAATAAAGCTGGGCTGATGTCGCACACACGAGGTTCCTGAGGCGTATTGCAGAGGTCCTTAGTCTGGCTTTCCTGACCCAAAAGAGGAGTCCCACAAACAGAACCTACTGCTCCACTCCACAGGGTGTCAGTTCTGCCTCCTGAGTCCAGGGGAGACCCGGCTGAGATAATGCCAGGATGTGCTTCGGATAGCTGTAATCAGCCTCACCCAGGAATTCCACGGCCCTGAAGCACAAGTGCTAAACTGCTTTTGCAGCTTGAACTCTGGTCTGCTTTGGAGCTGAGATGCAGACTGGACATCATGAACTGTTTTAATCTTTGGGACACAGAACTCATTTTAATTAAAATACTAACCTCTCCACTTAAGAAGGGGAAAGATTGGGGTTTCTGTGACTGTTGCTCAGAGTCTGAAAATGGTGGTATTTGACAACAATGTATGTCATTGTACTCTTACTGAAATTGATCTAATGATATTTGTAACTGCTTTGTAGATGTTGGGAAAGGTTTGACACATGCTGTAAAGTGTTTGGGTTTTTAATGCATATGTTAAGAATTTTAGATGATCCCTTTTTACCTCCTAATTGATGGCAGGCAAGCACACGAATTTTGTGGAGTAGGCATTTAGGAAAGGAGGACATACCAGTTGGGCCAGACTAAAAGGTGAATACTGGGTTTGGAAGGTGCCCTTTCTTCTTGTCTGGAGATGGAGTTATTGGTGCAAAAATTATATCATATCTTTTTGTTTAAGGAGCACCTCAAGGATTTTTCATTAATGATAGATACAGGGGCCCAATGACGGAGTTAGTGGTGTGGATCCTCACTAATTTCAAACCGATACAGAGAATGCCGTACAGGCGGCTCAACATGGATGGTTTTTAGGTAAACGAGGGGCGCTCTCCACATAGCCTAAGACAGGGTGCCCTGTGATCTGCTTACTTTTAATCCTACTAGATTCCACCTTTTATTTGAGAAGCTCCAAGAAACTAATGCTACTCATAAGCGCACCCCTCTGTTCCCAGGAGAGGTAAATTGCTTCACACCAGTCAAGAGGAGGGTCTCTCGCTTGTCTCATCCCTTCTCCCTTTAGATCTGACACCATGGTTGACTCTGTCTTGGTGCCCTCCACCTATAACTACTTGCCTTTATATAAGAAAGGAGGAATATGTTGGGAGCCGTTTCCCCCCCTAAAGATTGTTACAGAAACCATCACCTTGGGGAGCCTGCAGGGAACCCCAAACCCTAATTATGTTAAGAATAGTCCTATTGGCAAAATCTGCTCCACACCCAATTAGCTATTCGCTAATTGCTAACGAACCTAATCTGATAGCCGGAACTGCCTTAAATTCCAGCTATCCAGGGGAACTAGGTGTGGCAACTCCTGGCTTCTTGGCCTACCTGACCGGATGTGGAAGTTACGTACTGGGAACCAGCCGAACAGATTCCATGCTCCTGTGCCCTGCTCTCCAAGCCCCTCATTCAGGGGGTATATAAGTTGTTACCCTGTCCCTAATAAACGGAGGCTTTGACAAAAAAAAAAAACTCTGAGATTCCATCTTACACCTGTAAGAATGGCCAAGATCAAAAACACTGGAGAGGTTATGGGGGGAAAAGGGAACACTCCTGCATTGCTGGTAGAAAAGACAAGCTGATACAACCCCCTTTTGTGGATGTCAGTGTGCGTTGATTTCTCAGAAAATTAGGAATCAACTTTCCTTAAGATCCGGCAATATCACTTTTGGGTATATATCCAAAGGATGCTCAATCATTCCACAAGGACATGTGCTCAACTATGTTCATAGAAGCATTGTTTGTCATGGCCAGAACCCTGGAAACAAATGCATTGTAGGGAATTCTCAAAGAACCTAAAGAAAGGGAGAGGACAAAGCTCTGATCTGCTATCGCCAGGCCGCCTTACATTCCTGCTGGGCTCCGTATGGGGGAGGCTCTGCTTCCATTTGCTGTGCACTTCTAAGATGGAACTTTCTTCCTCAAGCAAATATTCTAAAGAAACTCAGACAAGACAGGAGGCTCAGGAAGCTCCAAGGCCTTCGAGGCCCCTGGGGACAATATAAACAAAGGATAATTACTGAGGGAGACTCTCTGAGGAGAAGCCCACAACCTGTGCATAGGGTTCCTGGGCTACAGATTCCCAAGTCATCACCCTTTTCAGCAATGCTGCTGCCTAAATCACTTATGCTCCTGTAAGTTCTCATTGCTTTTTTCTGCTGTGTCGTACTCCATTGTGTAAAGACACAAGAGTAAAACATTTTGAAATCTGTGGGGCAAATGGATGGATCTAGAAAACATCATATTGAGTGAAGGTAACCCAGACCCAGAAAGACAAATATCATATGTAGTGTCTCTTAGATATAAAGCAAAGAAAAACCAGCCTACAATTCACAACCCCAGAGAACCTAGGACAACAAAGAGGACCCTAAGAGAGACATACATGTATCTAATGTACAGTGGAAAGCAGAAAAAGACAAGATCTCCTGAGTAAATTGGGAGCATGGGGAGCATGGGAGAGGT
>CAWTZC010000468.1:0-23883 GCA_963919715.1 Microtus obscurus
TTACAAGCTTCTTTTTTTTTTTTAAATTAATTTATTATGTTTTCCATTATTTAAAACAATTTTCAAATTCAAATACACTTTGATCATATTCTTCCTCTCCCTCAAGTCCCTTCAGATCTTTTCCCCATCCCTACCCACCCAACTTTAAGTTCTTTCTTTAACAAGAAGCAAAAATCCTGTACAACAATAAAATCTTCCAAAACTTAGAAACAAGAAAGTCATACCAAGAAAAGAAAGAAAAAAAGATTGAAAACAAACAAAAAGCCCAACTTGTAACCAAATAAAGCTCAGACAAAATCCTGTGGAGTCCAACTATATGTTGTTGGTCAATTACTCCTGAACATGAGGCTTGCCCAAAATTAGTTGACATGCTCAGTGTCACTCATCGTAGAAAACTGATTGTCTCTCCCCTAACTGGTATAAGTGATAGTTCAGTTGTTAACCTTTTTTTTTTTTTTCTTTTTTTTTTTTTGTCAAAGCCTCCGTTTATTAGGGACAGGGTAACGACTTATATACCCCCTGAATGAGGGCTTTGGGAGTAGGGCCAGGAGCATGGAATCTGGCCGCGTGGTCCCAGTCACGTAACCTACATCCGGTCAGGTAGGCCAAGAAGTCAGGAGTTGCCACACCTAGTTCCCTGGATAGCTGGAATTTAAGGCAGTTCCGCTATCAGATTAGGTTCGTTAGCAATTAGCGAATAGCTAATTGGGTGTGGGGCAGGTTTTGCCAATAGGACTATTCTTAACATAATTATGGGTTTGGGGTTCCCTGCAGGCTCCCCAAGGTGATGGTTTCTGTAACAATCTTTAGGGGGGAAACGGCTCCCAACATATTCCTCCTTTCTTATATAAAGGTAAGTAGTTATAGGTGGAGGGCACCAAGACAGAGTCAACCATGGTGTCAGATCTAAAGGAGAGGGGACTGGGACAAGGAGAGACCCTCCTCTCGACTGGTGAAGTAATTAACCTCTCCTGGGAACAGAGGGGTGCCTTATGAGTAGCATTAGTTTCTTGGAGCTTCTCAAATAAAAAGGTATCTAGTAGGATTAAAGTAAGCAGATCACAGGGCACCCTGTCTTAGGCTATGTGGAGAGCGCCCTCGTACCTAAAAACCATGCCATGTTGAGCCGGCCTGTACGGCCTCTGTATGGTTTGAAATTTAGGTGAGGATCCACACTAACTCCCGTCATTGGGCCCCTATATCTATCATTAATGAAAAATCTGTGAGGTGCTCCTTAAACAAAAGATATGATATAATTTTGGCACCAATAACTCCATCTCCAGACAAGAAGAAAGGGGCACCCTTCCGAACCCAGTATTCACCTTTTAGTCTGGCCCATGGTATGTCCTCCTTCCTAAATGCCTACTCCACAAAAAGTTACGTGTGCTTGCCTGTCATCAATTAGGAGGTGAAAAAGGGATCAAAATCTAAAATTCTTAACATATGCATTAAACCCAAACACTTTACAGCATGTGTCAAACCTTTCCCAACATCTATAAGCAGTTACAAATATCATTAGATCAATTTCAGTAAGAGTACAATGACATACATTGTTGTCAAATACCACCATTTCCAGACTCTGAGCAACAGTCACAGGAACCCCAATCTTTCCCCTTCTTAAGTGAAGAGGTTAGTATTTTAATTAAAATGAGTTCTGTGTCCCAAAAGATTAAAACAGTCTGATGTCCAGTCTGCATCTCAGCTCCAAAGCAGACCAGAGTTCAAGCTGCAGAAGCAGTTTAGCACTTGTGCTTCAGGGCCGGTGGGGATTCCTGGGTGAGGTGAGCTGGATTCAGCTATCTGAAGCACATCCTGGCATTATCTCAGCCGGGACTCCCTGGACTCAGGGAGGCAGGATTGACACCCTGTAGAGTGGAGCAGCAGGTTCTGTTATCAGGGGACTCCTCTCCTTGGGGGCAGGAAAAGCCAGACTAAGGACCTCTCTGCAATCGCCTCAGGAACTCCTCTGTGTCCGCAGCGCAGCCTCGACATCAGGCCCAGCTTTTATTTTCTTTCTGTGAAAAAAGCATAAACATATCCTCGACCCCAAATATATATAGGTCGGGTTTTTTCATAATGCATTGCAAGGGCTTTTCCACCTTGCCCTAGCAAAGGTCAGCTTGGTGTTATCATGTCAGATCCGTTTGCATCTGGATCTACTTGCAAGTTTCATAAGCTGCTTACAAGGAGCCTTATTATGCTCCATAATATATTTTTTTATTATTATTAGCCATATATGCAGTTCCTCCATTGGAAGAGCCATTTGTAAAATTTAGCATAAAATCCTTTAAGGGATTTTTTTTGCTATAACATTAGCAAAATACAGTTGTGTGAATTGTAGCAATAATCATCTGGGGATCAAGCCATTTTTTAGCTTTTATCCTGCCCTTTTGTACCAGACAGGCTACTGGTTTAAATTAAGAGTTTAATATCTTAATTGGCAAAACTTGAGAAGATTTTGCCATAAACAGCATTTTTTCATAAAAATGTTGTAGAATAAGTTTTATATTTAATATGCACACTTGCCATAGCTGCATTATAATTAATATACTGTATTTGTTGATTATTGTATACTTTACCTGTTGATTTATATTTTACCTGTTTGAGTACCTGTTAGGCAGCTTTAAGCTCTCTCTATTGGAAACTGTTTTTTTTTTATTTTATTTTTCTATTCTAAGATGGCTCCCTTAATTAAGATGTGTGCTTCTCTGCTCCCCTAACCAACCTTCCTTTATCCCAAACATCCCGTTTCCCCAGGTTCCCCCCATCCTCCCCTTCTCACATTTCTCTCCCCCTTCTCCCCTCACCCCCCTCCCACCACACCCCCAAGATCCCAAATTTTTGCCCGGCAATCTGGTCTACTTCCCATAACCAGGAGGATAGCTATATGTTTTTCTTTCGGTTCACCTTCTTATTTAGTTTCTTTAGGATATCAAATTATAGACTCACTGACCTTTATTTATCTCTAGAAACCAATTATGAGTGAGTACATCCCATGTTCATCCTTTTGGGTCTGGGTTACCTCACTCAGGATAGTGTTTTCTATTTCCATCCATTTGCATGCAAAATTCGCGAAGTCATTGTTTTTTTACCGCTGAGTAGTATTCTAATGTATATATATTCCATACTTTCTTCATCCATTCTTCCATTGAAGGGCATCTAGGTTGTTTCCAGGTTCCGGCTATTACAAATAATGCTGCGATGAACATAGTTGAACAAATATCCTTGTCATATGATCGGGCATCTCGTGGGTATATTCCCGAGAGTGGCATTGCTGGGTCCATGGGTAGGTTGATCCCAAATTTCCTGAGAAACCGCCACACTGCTTTCCAAAGTGGTTGTACAAGTTTGCATTCCCACCAGCAATGGATGAGGGTACCCCTTTCTCCACAGCCTCTCCAGCAAAGGCTATCATTAGTGTTTTTGATTTTAGCCATTCTGACAGGTGTAAGGTGATATCTCAATGTTGTTTTGATTTGCATTTCCCTGATCGCTAAGGAGGCTGAGCATGACCTTAAGTGCCTTTTGGCCATTTGAACTTCTTCTGTTGAGAATTCTCTCTTCAGATCAGTGCCCCATTTTTTTAATTGGGTTAATTAGCATTTTAAAGTCTAGTTTCTTGAGTTCTTTATATATTTTGGAGATCAGACCTTTGTCTGTTGCGGGGTTGGTGAAGATCTTCTCCCAGTCAGTGGGTTCCCTTTTTGTCTTAGTGACAGTGTCTTTTGCTTTACAGAAGCTTCTCAGTTTCAGTAGGTCCCATTTATTCAATGTTGCCCTTAATGACTGTGCTGCTGGGGTTATACCTAGGAAGCGATCGCCTGTGCCCATCTGTTGTAGGGTACTTCCCACTTTCTCTTCTATCAGGTTCAGTGTGTTCAGATTGATATTGAGGTCTTTGATCCATTTGGACTTGAGTTTTGTGCATGGTGATAGATATGGGTCAATTTTCTTTCTTCTACAGGTTGACATCCAGTTGTGCCAGCACCATTTGTTGAAGATGCTTTCTTTCTTCCATTGTATACTTTTAGCACCTTTATCGAAAATGAGGTGTTCATAGGTTTGTGGGTTAAGATCCGGGTCTTCTACACGATTCCATTGGTCGACTTCTCTATTTTTATGCCAATACCACACTGTTTTCATTACTGTAGCTCTATAGTAGAGTTTAAAGTCAGGGATGGTAATGCCTCCAGAAGTACCTTTATTGTACAAGATTGTTTTGGCTATCCTGGGTTTTTTGTTATTCCATATAAAGTTGATTATTGTCCTTTCAAGATCAGTGAAGAATTTTAATGGGATCTTGATGGGGATTGCATTGAATCTATAAATTGTCTTTGGTAGGATTGCCATTTTTACTATGTTGATCCTCCCAATCCAAGAGCAAGGGAGATCCTTCCATTTTCTGGTATCCTCTTCAATTTCTTTCTTCAATGCCTTAAAGTTCTTGTCAAATAGATCCTTCACTTCTTTGGTTAGAGTTACCCCGGAGATATTTTATGCTGTTTGTGGCTATCGTGAAAGGTGATGCTTCTCTGATTTCCCTCTCTGCTTCCATATCCTTTGTGTATAGGAGGGCGACTGATTTTTTGGAGTTGATCTTGTATCCGGCCACATTACTAAAGGTGTTTATCAGCTGTAGGAGTTCTTTGGTGGAGTTTTTTGGGGTCGCTTATGTAGACTATCATATCATCTGCAAATAACGAAAGTTTAACTTCTTCCTTTCCAATTCGAATCCCCTTGATCCCCTTATGTTGTCTTATTGCTATTGCTAAAACTTCAAGCACTATATCGAAGAGGTATGGAGAGAGTGGACAGCCTTGTCGTGTTCCTGATTTAAGTGGGATGGCTTTGAGTTTCTCTCCGTTTAATTTGATGTTAGCTGTCGGTTTGCTGTAAATAGCTTTTATTATATTTAAGTATGACCCTTGTATCCCTAATCTCTCCAAGACTTTTATCATAAAGGGATGTTGAATTTTGTCAAAAGCTTTTTCAGCATCTAATGAAATGATCATATGGTTTTTTTCTTTCAGTTTATTTATATGATGGATTACATTGATAGATTTTCGTATGTTGAACCAGCCTTGCATCTCTGGTATGAAGCCTACTTGATCATAATGGATAATGTTTCTAATGTATTCTTGGATACGGTTCGCCAGTATTTTGTTGAGGATTTTTGCGTCGATGTTCATGAGTGAGATTGGCCTGTAATTCTCTTTCTTGGTTGAGTCTTTGTGTGGTTTTGGTATCAGAGTGATGGTAGCTTCATAAAAGGAATTTGGCAATGACTCTTCTGTTTCTATATTGTGAAATACCTTAAGGAGTATAGGTATTAGGTCTTCTTGGAAATTCTGGTAGAATTCCGCATTGAAACCGTCTGGTCCTGGGCTTTTTTTGGTAGGGAGGTTTTTGATAACAGCTTCTAATTCTTCGCGACTGACAGGTCTATTTAGATTGCTCACCTGGTCCTGATTTAACTTTGGTATATGGTATTTATCTAAAAAAGTGTCCATTTCTTTTACATTTTCCAGTTTTGTGGCATACAGGCTTTTGTAGTAAGATCTAATGATTCTCTGAATTTCCTCTATGTCTGTGGTTATGTCCCCCTTTTCATTTCTGACCTTATTAATTTGCAGATTCTCTCTCTGCCGTTTGATTAGTTTGGATAGGGGTTTATCAATTTTGTTGATTTTCTCCAGGAACCAGCTTTTTGTTTCATTGATTCTTTGGATTGTTTTCTGTGTTTCTATTTTGTTGATTTCAGCCCTCAGTTTGACTATTTCCAGTCTTCTACTCCTCCTAGGTGAGTCTGCTTCTTTTTTTTCTAGAGCTTTCAGGTGGGCTGTTAAGTCTCCAATGTATGCTTTCTCTGTTTTCTTTAAGTGGGCACTAAGGGCTATGAACTTTCCCCTTAGGACTGCTTTCAAAGTGTCCCATAAGTTTGAGTATGTTGATTCTTTATTTTCATTGAATTCAAGGAAGACTTTAATTTCTTTCTTTATTTCTTCTTTAATCCAGGTGTGGGTCAATAGTTGACTATTCAGTTTCCATGAGTTTGCAGGCTTTCTGGGGGTGGCATTGTTGTTGAATTCTAACTTTAGTCCGTGGTGATCTGATAAGACACAGGTGGTTATGGATATTTTTTTGTAACTGTGGAAGTTTGCTTTGTTACCGAGGATGTGGTCAATTTTCGAGAAGGTTCCATGAGCTGCAGAGAAGAAGGTATATTCTTTCCTATTTGGGTGGAATGTTCTATAGATGTCTGTTAAGTCCATTTGATTCAATACCTCCATTAATTCTCTTATTTCTCTGTTAGGTTTCTGTCTGATTGACCTGTCCATTGGTGAAAGAGGCGTGTTGAGATCTCCCACTATTAGTGTGTGCGGTTTGATGGCGTCTTTGAGTTTTAGTAATGTTTCTTTTACATATGTGGGTGCTTTTATATTAGGGGCATAGATATTCAGGATTGAGACCTCCTCCTGATCAATTGTTCCTGTTATGAGTATAAAATATCCCTCTCCATCTCTTCTGATTGATTTAAGTTTGAAGTCAACTTTGTTAGAAATTAGTATGGCCACACCAGCTTGTTTCTTAGGTCCATTTGCTTGATAAACCTTTTCCCATCCCTTTACTCTAAGTAGGTGCCTATCTTTGTGGTTGAGGTGTGTTTCTTGTAAACAGCAGAATGTTGGATCCTGTTTGCGTATCCAATCTCTTAGCCTGTGTCTTTTTATAGGTGAGTTGAGTCCATTGACATTAAGGGATATTAATGACCAGTGGTTGCTAACTCTGGTCACTTTTTTAGTCATAGGGTTTGTGTGTTTGCTTTCTTTTAGTTGCGCTGGTAAAGGGTGTCTAGAAGTTTGAGTTATTGTGGTCATTGTTGGTCTCCTTGGTTTGTGATTTTCCTTCTATTACTTTCTGTAAGGCTGGATTTGTGGCTACGTATTGTTTAAATTTGTTTTTATCCTGGAAAATTTTGTTTTCTCCATTTATAGTGAACGAAAGCTTGGCTGGGTATAGTAGTCTGGGCTTGCATCCATGTTCTCTTAGCTTCTGCAGTACATCTATCCAGGACCTTCTGGCTTTCATGGTTTCCATAGAGTAGTCAGGAGTAAGTCTGATAGGTTTACCTTTATAAGTAACTTGACCTTTTTCCTTTGCAGCTCTTAATATTCTTTCTTTATTCTGGATGTTTTGTGTTCTGATTATTATGTGGCGAGGAGATGTTTTTTTCTGGTCCAGTCTATTCGGTGTTCTGTATGCTTCTTGAACCTTCAAAGGAATATCTTTCTTTAGGCTGGGAAAGTTTTCTTCTATAATTTTATTAAATATATTTTCTGAACCATTGAGCTGTATTTCTTCTCCTTCTTGTATCCCAATTATTCTTAGGTTTGGTCTTTTTATTGTGTCCCATATTTCCTGAATGTTTTGTGATGAGAATTTGTTGGTTTTGCTGTTTTCTTTGATCAGTGTGTTAATTTTCTCTATGGTATCTTCAGTGTCTGACATTCTTTCTTCTAACTCTTGTAATCTGTTGGTAGTACTTGTCTCTGTAGTTCCTGTTCGTTTACCCAGATTTTTCCATCTCCAACCTTCCCTCGGTTTGTGTTTTCTTCATTACTTCCATTTCATTCTTCAGGTCTTGAACCATTTCCCTTACCTGTTTGATTGCATTTTCTTGTTTCTCTTGGTTTTCTTGGGTATCTTTGAGCGATTTATTCATTTCCTCTACCTTTTTTGTTTGTAATCTCTAATTGTTTATGGCAGTTTTTCACCTCCTGTTTAAGGTCTTCTATTATTTTCAAAAAATTCACTTTTGGGTCGATTTCTTCTACTTCTTCTGGAGTAGGGTGTACAATTCTTCTTATTTCGGGATCCCTGGGTTCTGGTGATGTCATGTTGCCTTTCAGGTTGTTGGAGGAATTCTTGCATTGGCGCCTTCCCATCTCCTCTTTCAAATGAAGCCAAGAGAGGCCTGGTGTCTTGGTCCAGTTTTTGCTGTGACTGAGCTTCTGGGTGTATCTCTTCAGTGTGGAAGCAAGGTCCGTCCTGCTGAGCTTGATCTGCCCAGTGATGTCTCTCCTGGCACCTGGGTCTGATCTCCCCTGCTGCTTGGGTGTCTCGCGAACAAAGGGCCGGGCCCGCTTGGTGCAGGCCGGCCACCTAGACAAAGGAGCCACCACCCTCCCGAATGCCCTCCCAATTCGGACCCTGTCCCAGCGCCCAAACAGGCTGAGCTGGGAGCTGTTGTGTGGTTCAAAGAGGGGAGGGGGTCAGAGGTAGTGCGGAGGGCCTTGGATGCAAGTTGGGTGGGACAGTAATGGAGAAGAGGTATCAAGGAGTACAGCCCCAGCAGACTGACCAGGGAGTGCAGGAGGGGTGGGGAACGTCTGAGCTCCCTGTCCCGGGCTGCCGCCGCGCAGAAACTCACTCACCCCAGCGATGGCCCACCTGGCACCCGGATCCGATCTCCCCGCTGCCTGGGCGTCCCGCGAACAAAGGGCCGGGTCCGCTTGGTGCAGGCCGGCCACCTAGACAAAGGAGCCACCACCCTCCCGAATGCTCTCCAAATTCGGACCCTGTCCCAGCGCCCAAACAGGCTGTGCTGGGAGCTGTTGTGTGGTTCAAAGAGGGGAGGGGGTCAGAGGTAGTGCGGAGGGCCTTGGATGCAAGTTGGGTGGGACAGTAATGGAGAAGAGGTATCAAGGAGTACAGCCCCCGCAGACTGACCAGGGAGTGCAGGAGGGGTGGGGAACGTCTGAGCTCCCTGTCCCGGGCTGCCGCCCCGGCCAGAAACTCACTCACCCCAGCGATGGCCCACCTGGCACCCGGATCCGATCTCCCCGCTGCCTGGGCGTCCCGCGAACAAAGGGCCGGGCCCGCTTGGTGCAGGCCGGCCACCTAGACAAAGGAGCCACCACCCTCCCCTACAAGCTTCTTTATGTAAGCATTTAGTGATATGAACTTTGGGAATGCTTTTGATTTAAACCTACTGATAGAATTAGGATCAGTGTCTCAAATGTGGTATTCATTTTGTGTGGACGCTCTTTCAGAGAATCCATCTTCTCACCAAAGCTGTCTTTGAATACATGGTCACAAAAACAAGGAAGTCTTTTAAGTTTTTGGATAGGGAATTAGACATTTTATAAATATATCCTAGAGATTCACTTTAGCATTATGCTTCTTTCATTTTGCCCCAAAAGCAATTTCAGATGGGCTTCACATGAACATAGTGAAGACATACCTATCAGTGATGAGCTCAGAATATAGGTGCATTCAAATCAAAGCACCTACAGAACATCTGGCAGCATTATGCTTCTGCTTTCAGTTCTTAAGACTGAAGACTGTGGGAAGAGAAAAGGAAACAGTGATGCTGACAGTTGACACTTTTTTCATACTGGGTCTGTGGAGACAGGAATAGCTTTTTTACGAATAAATCTGTGGGAAATAATTTTTCTATATAAAACATTATCTTCTTGACAACAGATCCTTTAACCTGCATTATCTCATACACAACTGAACAGTGTTGCTTCCTATCCTGAAACAGTGAATATTAACATATTCACTGCTTTTATGCACCAATGTAAAGATAACAATTTATCATTATTAGTGATTAAAAATGTGTGTTATGAATACAGATTTATGGGTTCAGATATAGCTTCATGCTTTCTTTGTATATAACGTTGAGTAAGAGCTGACCCTCTGTTCCACGTTTTCCTAATTTGTAAAATTTGGATGAAGTTGATTTGACATCATGGGAGTATTAAATACTATAATAAACTCCCCCAAAATAGCTTAGTTGCTGACATACAAATCTGCCACAAATGCTGGATGGTTTTGCCACTCTGATATTATGTCTAGGAAAAGAAAGGTTTGGAAAATTAAGTATCTTGCTCAAGAACATAGAGATAATAACTGGCAATCTTTGACCTTACACTTTGTTTTCCTGTGAGTCATGCTCTTACGTTTTGAGTTCATAGTGTGCCTAATGCTTTCTGATTAGTACCTTGAGAAAGGAGTAAAATATGTCCATGATCTGAAAGCATGTTCCTGGTTTCTTGACATAAAACGTATCTCTTGCCATAGGGAACTACAAGAAAAAAATAGGCTTATATATTCTATACTTACTATATTTTATTAAAGAAGACTAGAAAGTATTTGCTGGTATACTCTAAAGATTTTGAAATATTTGTCTTCATTTTTTTGTAGTATGATTTTTGTGGAATGATTAAAAATTACCTCTGATTGAGCAAAAGTCTTATTTTGGGTGAACTAGTAAACATAAAACTATCTCTTTACTGATAACTGAAGGCTCTTTGGTTGGATGAAAGGAACATGTCTGACAGAGGCTCTTTCAGGGATAGATAGCTATGGAGACCAGAAAGAAATGGCAAACTTTAGAATTTGTGTTTCTATAAACCTTTTCCACTTTCTCTAGTATTCCACTGGTATCTGCTGCCAAAACAGTCCACTCCAAGGTTGAAAACTATCCACAAGATTTTTCAGAAACTGGACTGACCTACCCTTTCCCTCATCTATCTACCACATCTCTACTTGTATGTATGATTCTCTGGTCTCACTCATGTGCTGTCTTCTAACGTATTTCTCTGACAGGTAGATCTTTGGTGTCAATACTTTGATGGATTGAAATCTAATTAATCTTGAAATCTTAGTGGAGTCTTTATCACCTCATCAGGACTCTGCTATTAGCAAAGTCAGAATCCTGTTCTCACCCACAGGGCATCTTTAGAGTCACCCTTTTTTAGTTTTCCTCTTGTTTCTTGACTTGGGCTTTTTTTTCTTTTTTATTTATTTATTAAAGATTTCTGACTCTTCCCCACCTCCGCCTCCCATTTCCCTCCCCCTCCCCCAATCCCCCTCCCTCATTAGCCCAAAGAGCAATCAGGTTTCCCTGCCCTGTGGGAAGTCCAAGGACCACCCACCTCCATCCAGGTCTAGTAAGGTGAGCATCCATACTACCTAGGCTCCCACAAAGCCAGTTTGTGCAGTAGGGTCAAAAACCCATTGCCATTGTTCTTGAGTTCTCAGTAGTCCTCATTGTCCACTATCGTTGATTTGGGCTTTTAAAGAGTTATTTCTGGTCATTTGTGTTGACTTTCCCTTTCCTTCCGATGACCTGGGACAGATAATCTTTTCTGATAAATGCACTATATCTCTGGGGCAGTAAACCGAGGAATTTTCCACAGATATTCAAGTATTGACAGCCTACTAACAGTTTTCCCTTGCATGCATTTCCCCTCCTACACAGACATTTCCATTGATCTATGAAGATATAAGTTATCTGATATTTTTTCCCATTCAAAATGTCTTTCTTTTCAATTTAGTGTTAGCAGAATTCCTCAAATACATGACTTACAAAGACATTATCTTTTAAATTAGTGAAATATTCTATTATATTGATGATAATTGAATGTATCATATATATATATATATTAGGGCCTCATAATCAAGCTTACTTTTTTTTTAAAATTTGTAAATTTTGTACTTGTATGTAATCATTTTTGATTATTTCAGCTCCCTTTACCCTTTCAATTCTTCACTTTCCTCCAAAAAGGCTCCCTCCAAAGTTCATGTGCTTTTATTTATTTTTATTTTTTAAAAATGTCATATGTGTGTAAGTGTAAAATGTTAAATGTAAACTGATCATGCATACCTCCATTCTTGTCCTTCTAACTCCTCAGAGATCTGTTTTCCGTTTTGTCTGCCCCCCCAATATCTTCTTCTTTTCTAACTTTAGCTCAGTTGGTGATTTTCATATGTACATGGACAAGGGCTGTCTACTGGAGCTTGGGCAATTCACCAAGGGCAACATCCATGAAGAAAACTGATTCTCCCTTGCCACAGCAATTAACAACTGCCAGTAAACCTTCAGCTAAGGGTAGGTCCTCAGAAAGACACCCCCAGTCTGTATTGGAGTTTTGACTGGCTTGATTTTATGTGATTCTTGAGTAGTTAACCACAGCAACTAGACATTTCTGACTACAACAGCCCTCTCATGTCCTAAAGACAGTGTATTGCAGGAGTCCTTCCTAAGTGATGGCTCTTACTATATTTCTGCACCATTTTTGTGATGAACTATGTGCTTTGGAGATGGGGATTGTTTATTTTAAATAGACATTCTCTTGGGAGATCAATGTGGTGTTTTGACAAATATTTTGGACATAGTAAGTGTGAAATTTATAGGGCTAGATTTGTGAAATACTTTAATTTTATCATTTTAAGCCAAGTGACAAATTACTATGAGCAATATGCTTTTGTTTCTCTCCCTTCTTCATTCTTCACACTTTTCCTCCTCTATTTTCTTTTCACCTCTTGTCTGCCTCCTTCCCATCTTCTCTTCCTCTTTGAATCAGCTGTATAACTAGCCCTTTAATCTTTTGGCATTTCTGGAGATGAAGGATCCTGGTGTTTTTCACCCAAGAAAAATATTTAGTAAATGAGTACTCTAATGTAATTCCTAATTCTAATGCTTCATTTTACATGGAAAAGAGATTTGTGTAGCTGACAATTTATTCATTCCTGCTCCTTGCTGAAGACCCAACTCAGATATTGCTGCACTGGAAAACTATTTAAGCCACATTTTAATACTTTTCCATCACCCATATGCTATGTTTTAGTTAAAAGTAGAATGCTGTGGCATTAGAAGTCATAGCACCTTTATAGAGTTGAAATTTCCCCCTGGTTAATGTGAATTAACAGTTCTGAATCTTATCTTGATTTTCTAGGAAATACAGTAAAATATACACCACAATAGCTCCCATAGAGTAGATGATTTCTCTATCTGTGATGGCTTGATAAATAATGACTTCCATGTACTCATGTATTTGAATGCTTGATTTCTAGTTGGTGGAACTGTTTAGAAAGGATTAGGAGGTGTCACCTTGTTGGGTAGGGTGTCACTCATGGTGGACTTTGAGGTTTCATATACCTATGACTTTTACACTTAACTCTCTTTGCCTTATAGTTTTGTCTTAAGATATGAGATTTTAGCTACTGCTCCCTGCCTAAAAAAATTTTATAATGCTCAAAAGTGCTCAGAAAAATAATAACTGAGACATTGTTTTGATATAAACACATTGCAGAGTTTATGTGATGTCCTGAGCCCTCCTTCATTTGGCAGAACCACACTTCAAGTGTTCATATGCCATATTCACCTAACAGCTGTTCCACCCTACACACAGGTCAGAAGGACAGGCTCCATTCTAGTCCACATTTTGGTATTAGTTCTGCAAAGGATCAATTCCTATGGCTTAGGAGTTATAAATTAGCAATTTGGCAATATTTTAAATTAATAAAGCATTAGTCTAAAATAAAAGAAAAAGTAATATATTAATATATCCAAATAATGCACTACCTTGTGACTGATTCAATGTTCTATGCCTTCCATAAGCTTAGAAATGAGGAACTGTTTCAGATGAAAATATAGCTTTTTTTTTTTTTTTGGAGCCTGTCCTGGAACTAGCTCTTGTAGACCAGGCTGGCCTCGAACTCACAGAGATCCGCCTGCCTCTGCCTCCCGAGTGCTGGGATTAAAGGTGTGCGCCACCACCGCCTGGCTAATAAATGGCAGTAGACTTACTTGTAACTAGATAATAAAAAAAGATGCACATTTAATTTGGAAGAACTATCTATGCCTACATTTAGGAAATGGAGGGTTAGGCCTGAAGACATGACTTCATAGTTAAGACCACTTGCTGGTCTTGTTGAGGATCCCAATCCATTTCTCAGTACACACATGGCGGTTCCCAACCTGTCTGTAGCTCCCTCTTCTGGCTGTCAAAATCATTGCACATGAACATGGTGCTCGGATACATGCACTCATACTCAATCCTACTTCATGTTCTGGCTTTGTGGGAGCCTAGCCAGTTTGTATGTTCACCTTCCTAGACATGGACGGAGGGGGGGGGGAGGGACCTTGGACTTTCCACAGGGCAGGGAACCCTGACTGCTCTTTGGACTGGAGAGGGAGGGGGAGAGGAGTGAGCGGAGGGGGAGAAGGATGGGAGGAGGGGGAGGGAAATGGGAGGCTGGGAGGAGGCAAAAAAAAAAAAAACTGGTATTTCCAATTTGAAGTAAATGAGAGATTTTGTCACAAGTGACCAGAAAAAAAAAAGATGGGTTTTATGAAAAATAGAATTTCATTACACCTATTGTCCAAATGACAAGACAATGAGTAAATGAAGATGGGATGCAGTTCTTCCTCTTTCTGACCTATGTGACCTGGATGGGTGACCCTTTGTCCCAGATAGACATTTTATTGGGGCTTATAAGCATCATCACGAGAGCATTTCATGCAGGGACAACATGGTTTATTAACATTCACTTTCTCCCAATAGAGATTTCCATTTGTTGTTTTCTTGACTAAATTCCTTAAATACTTTGAGCGCAGCCTCTGAATCAGCATGTGTGTTGACAATTTGTTTCTCAGTGTCTACCCCATTCTCCTCTCCTCTCCCTCTTTCATTGCTCTTTGGAATCTCTCACAAAAGATCACCAAGAGAACTGGAAATTATGTCTGATTCAAGCATTTTTCAATTGGGAAGATTTCTCTTAAAGCTCTGAATGTTTTCTTAAATAAGTATGCCAGAAGATATGAGTTCACCACAATACTGGTTTCCAGTGTAATCTTCAATAAATACTGAACTTGTTCTTTCAATAATCCCTTATTGAAAACAATCCTGTGACTTGTAGGGGCACTGCTTTCAGTTATAAACAAATCCAAATGTCAGCCCTCTCATTAACACTTCTTATTTTCTTTCTGATAAGCTACATTGTTTAGGTCATAATATAATTTATTCACAAGGCATCAATGTGAATTAATTTTTCCCTACTCTTAAAATAGTATTTACCTGTCCTACAGTTTGGATGTGAGATGCTCTTCCAAAACTTGGTGTGTTGAAGCCTTGGTACCCAGCTGATGGATCTAATCACTGAAAGGTTCTGAAGGTTGTCTTTACCAGATGATTAACCTGCTGTTGGATTCACATGTGGATGTCTTTGTGGAGAGGAGGAAGACTACAAGTTTCTGAAGCTAGGCCTTTGAAAGATGTGCCCAATCCCTCCCTTCCAACTTTCAATGAGATGCTTTTCTCAACCTCACTCTCTCCACCATGAGATCCACAAGTAATGAAGCCAGGCAAACTTAGTCTGTTTCAACTTCTTGTTCATTTTTAAATGAGACTTTTGTCTTTTTAGAACTTCTCTTAGCTCCTCTTCCAAGAGCTTCTAAAGTCCCAGAACTTCCAAATAATCTATTTTCATTTACTGAGTTCCAACTCCTTTGTGCCTCTCCTTGTCTTCTATTCTTCTTTTCCCACCTTTGCCCTTCTCATCCTAATGTTATGGTTTCTATTCTAAATCTACTTTCCATATTTACAATACTAGGTGAAATAAAGTTGAAAGATGACTTGTGTTTTTATTAAAAAATAAAACATTAAACCATACGTAATTTATAACCTTGCTGAAAAACTCACACTGTGTTTTCTCTTCTTCTCACATTCTCATACCCTGCACTTGAGATGCTAGCACTTATGACCCTCCTTGAAACATTGACTCATAATGTTCCTTCTTCCAATCAAATCAGATCTACTTTGCCTCTCACAAGGTTTTCTATCATCTTCTTCTCTCTTACACATTATATACTGAATTGATGTTTCCTATATTACATCTGGCTCTTTCCCCAATGTTGAATGTTCTTTCTTTGACTTTTCATAAGCCTTATAAGAGTAAGAATTGACCTGCTTCAATATTCCATATTCTCACCAGAGGAGAGAAGAGTATTAAATACTGGCAAAACAAAAGACCATGTTGGAGACCGGCAGGAGCATGAACCTATGTAACCACTTGTATTGTTACATTCTGCCTTAACATATGCATATTTACAGCTCTCACATGCAATGTAGGAAACATTTTCAGAGTCCAAGGTAAACTGACCTTAAATTCTTTAAACAAACCATTGATTTCATAGAAATTTTACATGAGTAAACTCTGTCTGTGTAAAGAGGTCTTATATTTTATTTACAACTTCCATTGATATAAATTGATGTTCAAAGGCTTTGGTTCTTATTTTTATTAAAATCAAAATCTGATGCATTTGGAAAGGGAGTTGTTAGATGTGGCTTTGCCCTTAACATTTTCCAAATAATCTGTTACAAATGTTTGACTAGGGCAGCAGTGAAAAGCTTTCTGTCAGAATCTGGATTGTCCAGATCTGGGTCTTGGAAGACAGGCAGATACAATGACATCTATTGTTGAGGGTTCCAATTTTTAAATTTGCTGGTTTTTAGAAACAGTTCTGGATACATTTCAATTTGAGAAAAGACAGATGGAAGGATAAACAAGTCTCCTTGTTGACTTGAATTTAAGGTTGTTTTCTAGGAAACATGCAGGGTAAATTCACCCTTTGCCTTATCTTCTCTGAATTTTCTAGTGATGCTGTGGTTAAACCCCACATAGTTATGTTCTCTGGTAATATTGTGCTTTTTGTTCTTTGTTCATGTGGTGTGAGACTCCCCTCTGTATGCTGTGAAAACCATTGGTGAATAAGGAAACTGTCTTGTGCCTATGCAGGGGATATAGGTATGTGGGGAAAACTAAATTGAATGCTGAGAGAAGGAATGTGGACTTTGGAGAAGTCATGGTGTCACTGCCAGAGACAGACGTGCTGAAACTTTGCTGGTAGGACAGGACCTCATGGTGATGCACAGATTAATGGATATGGCTTAAATTAAGATGTAAGAGTTAGCAAATATGAAGCTAGAGGTAATGGATTGAGAAGTGATTTAAATAATATGGATTCTGTGTAATTATTTTGGGGCTGAGCAGTCAGGGACTAATAAGTGTCCTCCTAACAGCATTCATGTATGTCATCCTTCTAACCTTTTATATAATGTAGAACAAAAGAACATTTTTATCCGCACATTTTCCATACAGTTCCTACAAAAACAAAAACTATTAAAAGGCCAGAGATAGGGAATGGGGAAGGAATTGAACAAGAATTAATTTAGAGTTCTCAATGCATCTGTTTTTTTGATAAATGTATTAATTAATTTTTACTTAAACTCACAACCTTATAGTAAAATTCTTCTATTCTTAATTTTTAAATTAAGATTTTGAAATTCTTAAAGACCATTTATATACTTGTTTACTATTTTGTGAGTATGTGTATTTGTCTGTGTTTCTTTGTGTGTATGTGTGTGTGTGTGTGTGCACGTGCAAGTAAGCTAATGCTACTGTTCACATGTAGAAGTCAAAGAACAATTTCCTAGAGTTGGTTTCTGTCCTTTCATCACAGATTCTGAGAATCAAACTTAGGTTGTCTGACTTGGGTGGCAACCATTTTTTTCATCAATATTATATCACTAGATGTGGCACTTGAAATTTCTGCATTTTTACATAAAGGTCAATTTGTTTCTTCATTGTTATTAGAGTTTATTTATTGAGAATTTTCTGCATGTTTACACTGAAGTATGGCCACATCTCCCTGCTATTTTCCTCTTCCAATGCCTCTGTGTCCCCTACATATTGTCAATTCATGTCCCCCTCTCTGTTATTGTCTATCTCTCTCTGTTTCTCGCTCTTCCTCCCTCCCTCTCTCCCTTCCTCACTTGCTTCCCCCAAGTTAAATTAGTACTCCACATGTTTGTAGCTCCCTTTTTTAAGTTCTTAAATCTTTAAAAATTTACTCAAACAAAATATATGTCTTCAAAAGTTCTAAGTAAAGTGCTTTTGATAGATAATTTTTTAAGGTGATATTCTGAATTTTCTATGTAAGATTACAGCTTTTGGCATGTTTATTCAAAATCTTAACTCCTCCATTCTGTGGAGCAATGCAAAAATGTTCCCTTTCCTAAGTCTCATCTGTCACTTTGCTTCTGAAGTGAAGCTTGTGGCACAGGGGCCATATTTTCTGCCTCATTTCTTATAACAAGATTCATTCACAGTCACAATGATGGTTCCAGATTCTCCAGGTTAAAAAAAGTGAAAGGTGAAGATAAGTAAGAGGACTTAATTATGCTTTTGCCTTTGACTATTTGAGATCTTCATTGCAATATATGCTTAAAAATGAGAATTCATCAAAGATACGAATGTATAATAGATGTGTATGTGTTTGGGTGAGCACTTATATGTGTGAATACACATACATGCACATATGTGTGGCAGAGAGAAGAGAACCTTGGGTATTGTTACTTAGTATCCACCGTATATTGTGACAGACATGGTCTCCCACTGGCACCAGGGCATTCCATTAGGTTAGGTTATGTGGTACTGATGTCCATGCCTCTTCCTGCATTTGTTTCTCTAGCACTGCATTGAAAGTGTTCACTAGCGTGTATAGTTTTTTTTTGTTTTTTTTTTTTTTGTTCATACGGAGTCTATGATGGGAACTGGTCCCTCTGCTGGCACAGCAGATACTGTGCCATTTCTTCAGGTTAAATAGTTTCCTGGAATTGTCTTATTGCAGCAAAATACCCAGTCAGGTTGGCATTTTAACTTAAGAAGAGTATGGAGAAACAGGTGTGAGAATTCCATTGAGAATTGAGTAAGAGTAATAAGAGAAATGGAAAACAATAAAGACCATCAGTCTAGAAGGCATTTAAATATTTGATAAAATGAGTCAAACTAAGGAAAATTGTATGGGCTAGTGAAACAGATGTGTTCTTATGTATGCAAAAAAAGATACAAAATACATATGATGCTGATTTTGAGTTGACAAAAGAGATAAAGGAGATGCTCACTAACAGACAACCTGTCGTTCATTTTCCAAGTACATGTTCATTGAGATTCTCATTTGCAATGTGTAAGATTTCACAGGGAGATTCCATAATTGCTCAGACTATTCAGAATTTTGTAGTCAAGACATAGACAAACTCAATGAGGGTTTTGTGTTTTTGTGTTGAAGGGCAAGGAAGAGACTTTTTTTTTTTTTTTTTTTTTTGGTTTTTCGAGACAGGGTTTCTACGTAGCTTTGGTGCCTGTCCTGGAACTAGCTCTTGTAGACCAGGCTGGCCTTGAACTCCCAGAGATCCGTCTGCCTCTGCCTCCCAAGGGGAAGAGACATTTTTAAAAAGCAATGAACACATGCTTTGATTCCGAAAGAATCACGAAGCAAGGTTTAGGTACAAAAAATTTAATTTCTAAAATTCATGGCTCTATTTTCTGTTGCATATGAAGTTCAGATCATGGATCCTTTACAAATATCAATCCCTTCTTGTCTTAAGAATCACTGTGTGATTTGCTTCAGTGCCAGCACACTTTACCTTCACATATTTGCAAAATATAAATACTGTTTTTTAGTGTGTATGTGTGAATGTTTGTATATGTGCCTGCATATACATGGGTCAATGTATGTGGAAGCCAGAGATGAAGAGCAAGTGTCCTTTTTTCTTACTCTTTGCTTATTTATTTAGGTATTTACCTATTGTGGATGAGAGAGAGAGAGAGAGAGAGAGAGAGAGAGAGAGAGAGAGAGAGAGAGAGAGAGAGGCTTGATGCATGTGTGTATGTGTGTTGGTGTTATGCAGGCACCAGTACATATATTTGTCCAGATGAGTTTGTGTTCCTAAGCAGCCCAAGGTTGATGTCAGGTTTCCTTGAGTTCTCTATCTGGTACAATAAGGCAAGGTATCTGGTTGATCCCATAAATCACCATTTCAGCTAGTGTGGATAACCAACATGTGCTTTTCTCCATGGAATTCCTGTTGATACTTCCTGTGAGCTTGGATTATAAGTAGGTCATTATGTAGGTGCTGGGAATCTAAAATCCAGTTGTATACTTGAGCAACAAAAGTTTTATTTGTTGAGTTACCTCTCTGGGCTTATGCTTTATTTTACTAGACAAGGTCTCTCACTGACTCTGGAGTTCACCAATGAGCTAGAATGACTTCCTGGGCTAGATGAGCTCTGAGGATCTCTCTGTGCCTGCTTCTGTGCTCTGAGATTGCAGATATGCACCACTATGCTTAGCTTCTCCATGGATATGAGGATGGAATTCAGATCTTCAGGCCTGTGCAGTAAGCACTTTGCCAACTGGGGTATCTACCAATCCTACCAATTGTTTATGAGTAGATTTAAATTTCAGTCTTAATGTCCACTGAAATAAGTATTTTCTAATAGCTTTCAGGAGCCCTATGAAAGTATTAAATTTTCAAACAAAAAATAAATATTGACAATGGAGTGTCTAATTATATACCTGAGGGTGTAGTGGCAGAAAAATTACCTATAGTACAAAAATTTACAGTAGTGTTATTTGAACCTTGTATGGAATGGATTATATCAAAAGTGTGGAACCAGGATTCCTAATCCTTAGACATTCAAGTAAAACTCAGTAATAACAACAATGATGGGGATAATGTAAAATAATTTGATTATGTTGATTCTGCCTCTACTTGCTCATGCAGACTTCTGTGCCATAAACTCTTGCTTCTTTCCTTCACACACACACACACACATGCACACGCACACAAACATGCAAACACACATAATCCATAGATTAACATGATGAGCACATCCACGCTTCATTGACACAAGCTTCTACATCTGCTGAATATGAACTGAATTTTCTTACAGTATGCATTCTTCAGTAATTTTTTTCATTGACAAAAAATATCCTAATTCAAATACTTGGAACAGTAACATATTCTCTACACATAATTCGTTAAATAGCTAAACTAGGGTATCTTGGGAGGTGCTGGTACTGGTCTAGTCCTTGCAAGGGAGAAAAGAAATACTGTCCATAAGGCATTTCAGGATCAAGCCGGGGCATGTGGGAAGATTTGGAAAGATTGGTGGCAGCATATCCTGATGGAGCTTTATTAAATTAACTGAACCATAAAATTGAATTCAGGGACAGTTTACCAGTGCTGGAACATTCTGTTCATCCATGGGATTTAACTTCCTAGCAGGAACAACAGATGATGCTGTCCAAATGCTGCAAAGGTCATACATAGGTGGATGATGAAACTATACCTCTAATTGTTTTGACAGATGACAGAAAGGGGCTCTGAAACAGAAGCATGTGGGGATGCGTGATTGGATATGGACCTAAGGCCAAAGTACTTCCAAGCTAGCTCCATCACAAAATCTATGATTTTTGCTTCCAAATGAGGGCAATATTTCTGCCAAAAGCTGTGATCTTCAGAGTTGTTTTATGCCTCGCATAGGCAAAGTATTTCTATATGCTCATTTTTTTGGTGAGCTTATTATTCCCATGAAACTTCAATAGACATTTAAATTCCTAAGCTACTTTCCCAATTGGTATACATTTCTCTTTGTAAATCTGCCATCTTTTCTTTTCTCTTTACGTGACTGAAAAATTTAGTGATGGCTGCTTTAAAATTTCCTGTGATAGCACGATTAAAGAAGAAAAGCCCTGCAGCTGAGATCATCTTTGCCTCCGCTTTGAATGATCATGGGGTCATTTGTCCTAATCTTTCTATAAGCCTGTACCTTGCCATTTGGTGAGGTGTATAAATAATTGTTCCTGCACCTATATCCAAAATATATGTGCCCTAGTGCTCACGCTGTCCAAGGATAGTGAAAATACTTTGTGGATATGATAATTGAATCTTTGAAAAGGAGAGACTACCCTGATTATTCAATCAGAAAAGTTGGTGTGGGGAAAGTAGAGATGTCATAAGAAGTCAAGGGTACATTGACAGAGGGCATTATTGGAAGAGCAGGATAAATCTATGGCTTGAGTCGTAGCCCATTCAGTTCTATAGATGATGCTAAAATGCTGACATTTGCGAGATTCACTAAAGAGGGCAGTGAACAAAAGTGTCCAACAGATGCAATTATTGAAAGGCTCTGACACTGTTGGACGCAATGATGGACAGAAAAAGTTGCAAATGATACCAGTAGACAGTGTGGGAATGTGACAGTAATGTTTGTAGGACTTTCATGTTTGCTTCTGCATAAAGAAATTTGGATATAATGATGGGGTAAATATGTATATCCTAGAATCTGGAGTAATCAACCCTGTCAGTTTGAGTATGCATGAACACACACACCATATAAACATAAGGTTTTCTGTCATTGTATCATGAATACATTTAACAGGTTTTTTTTTTTTTAACACCATAGCAGTGGAAAGAGCTTCAAAATGTACATTAGAACTTGATTCAGCTGGGCCTGATGGCACAATCCTTGAATATTAGCACTTGGAAAGCAGAGGCAGACAGATCTCTGAGCTCAGGGCCAGCCTACTCTACAAAAAGAGTTCTAAGCTAGCCAAGGCTGGTGAGACCTTGTTTTAAGAAATAAACAAATAAAATCTGATTATAAAGGTAGCTGCTTACCTTGACTGTGTTGGGAAGAATTCATGGGAATTCTGGGACCAGGTAGTACCATAATTCAACCATTCTGTAACTGTGAATAACGTTTCCTTTATTAATTCTCATTGACGTGTGGAGATCAGGCAGAAAGTCCTATTTTCATTTTTTCCTCCATTTTTAGATTCCCCCTGCCCCATGGATCAGAGAAAGTGGAAAAGGCACAAAAAGAAAACCTGCCAGGAGGGCCAAGCACTTGCAGCAGCAAGGAATTAGTAAGGAAATGTTGTCATCAAAGAAATACAATACATATCTCATTATTGCAAAAGCATACTGAATTCCCTGTTCGTTTAAGTCATGGCTTACATCTGGCCCATATGTGTAATTGGAAATCTCAAAATTGTGTTTTTACAAAAGGAGATAAAGATGCCAAACACTTTACTAAAGGGATTTGTTTGTGAGTAATAGGTGTGGAAATGTGACAGAGACGTAGAGTTTGGGCAGGACCTCAGCACCAGGAAGTGTGGGAGGAGGAGCCGCTTGTTGGTTCACAGCTGCTTAGCCCAAAATAATCACACAGAAACTGTATTAATTTAATCATTGCTTGGCCCATTAGCTCTAGCTTCTTATTGGCTAATTCTTACATATTAATTTAACCCATTCCATTAATCTGTGTATCGCTACATGGCTGTGGTTTATCGGCTGAAGTTCCATTTGGTGTCTGTTTCTGGCAGGCTACATGGCTTCTCACTGACTAGGCCATCTTCCTCCCAGCATTGAGTTTAGTTCTCCCACCTAGCTCTGTTCTACCCTGTTAGGCCAAGCCAGTTTCTTTATTCATTAATCAATAAAAGCAACACATGGACAAAAGGACCTCTCACACCAAAATGAGAGAAAAATTTTCTGTGTGTAAAGTTACATAAAAAGATATAAAATGGTAGGAAATATTCCCTTGATTTAACATAAATTCATAACTGAAGATTGAAACAAGATGTGTATGATACGCAGTCAATTTGGAGACCTATGGGATCATTAATTAAAAGAGCAAAAAAAGTATGAAAAGAAACGAACATGGAAAGTCTCCAAATACTCACAATACTCACATCCAGGGGCCATGGTTTATCTAGCATAGAGCTCACCTTTCTCGGATCTACAATAAGACCAAACACCCAATGATAGAATTAGATCTATGCATGAAGAGCAGCTTGATGCACAACAGAATCCTGCCTTGTCATGCAAATGTTTTGATGCAACGACAGAGGATAATAACTTGCTTAAATGCACTGTATAAGATAATAAACAAGATCACTGTTATCAACAGCAAATATTGCAATATTGCAGGGAATTTTTCATCTTGTTCTCACCTGGGATTATCAGCAGTTTTGGCTTCTACCACCAGGAGCAAATTTGTTGCTTTCAGTGTTTCTTTTCTTTGAGGAAATGATTGCTGTGGACCCATAATCCCCATGGATTTCTGGCCACAGAATATTTGTATAAATGTAGGAGATAAAGGTCATTGCAATTTATTTCTTACTAAAATTTCTCATGACTATAAACTTCTTCTCTGAGTGTCTTTTTAAATTTCTATCTT
>CAWTZC010000469.1:0-18649 GCA_963919715.1 Microtus obscurus
ACGAGTTTTCTTTTTTTAATTTATTTATTTATTAAAGATTTCTGTCTCTTCCCCGCCACCGCCTCCCATTTCCCTCCCCCTCCTCAAATCAAGTCCCCCTCCCTCGTCAGCCCAAAGAGCAATCAGGGTTCCCTGCCCTGTGGGAAGTCCAAGGACCACCCACCTCCATCCAGGTCTAGTAAGGTGAGCATCCAAACTGCCTAGGCTCCCACAAAGCCAATACGTGCTGTAGGATCAAAAACCCATTGCCATTGTTCTTGAGTTCTCAGTAGTCCTCATTGTCTGCTATGTTCAGTGAGTCCGGTTTTATCCCAGGTTTTTTCAATCCCAGGCCAGCTGGCCTTGGTTAGTTCCCGATAGAACATCCCCCATTGTCTCAGTGTTTGGGCAGCATTGTTTGTAATGGCCAGAACCTGGAAACAACCTAGATGCCCTTCAGTGGAAGAATGGATGAAGAAAGTATGGAATGTATACATATTAGAGTACTACTCAGCAGTAAAAAACAAGGACTTCTTGAATTTTGCATACAAATGGATGGAAATAGAAAACACTATCCTGAGTGAGGTAAGCCAGACCCAAAAAGAGGAACATGAGATGTACTCACTCATATTTGGTTTCTTATGAGTTTTCTACCTGAATGACTACAAGACCCTTACCAGCACAATCGTTTATTAATTCAAACCAAAATTATATTCACTTGTCTGGTAGCTATTTCATATCTTTATCACACATTGAGCTGTGTGGTCAATTTAAATCCTTAATGCCATAAATCTTAAAGGTTTAGCCCAGAGCATCTGAGGGCCTCATTGTCAGGCTGGTAAGGAAATACGGGAGAGGGGATGCTTGGCAGTGAGCAGAGAAAAAGCATAGGAACCTGGCACCAATCCAGCAACACTGACACAGGACTGACAGCTCCTGTCTGTGAGTTAAATTATGTGGTGGTATCCTTAATCCCTTCATTAATTTTTCTTGCTTTAATTTGTTTCTGACAATATTTACATAAGTATAGGGTTACTTTATTTAAAGAAAAACTGGATGAATTTGAATGAGAAAGAAATGACAGCAAGAGATTATGACCATGTCCCTTGACTTCCACTCTAGTCCTAGACCACAAGAACTGGACAGGAGAATGGGGTATGGAGAATGAGCCCTTGCCCTTTGGGGCCCAGTGGACAGGTGATGTACAGAGGAGATTTCCGGGAAAGCCAGACAGGCCTGGGTTCTTGTCTGGCATTGTCATTTGCCAAAGGTCATTTTTTCAAACCTTCTTCTTATCTTCAAAATGAAGGATAATGTTTCCTCTTTTAAAAAGGAGTTCCGAAAGTGTAAAACACACACCCAGTCAGTGGAAAACACTCACTTTTGACTTTCCAACAGAGAAAGGACATGCTGCACTGTGTGTCCCTGAGCCTACCTGAGATTTCAGGGGGAACTGTGCTTCTGGAGTCCCAGAAATCAGTAGTAGGAGAATCAAGACAGTCAAGTCTGTCATCTAAAGCAAAAGGAAATACAAACCCAAACTGAGATGGTTCCATAGTGTAGCAGTTCCCAAGTCCCCCCAAACAACCCAAAGAGGAAATATAGGTCTGGAGGCTGGGTGGAGCTAGGGATGGGGATGGGGGTTGGTGGTTGGGGGCCCACTAACTAGATAAAGTGCATGCTGTTCAAACTTGAGAAATATGTGAAGGCTGGAATTAAAATCTCATCACCTGCTTAAAACATGGGAGACTTTGATGACCCACCTTTAATCCTATCCATTTGGTAAAAGGGATTCCCAGAGCAAGCTGATTTGTTAAACAAACTAAATTGATTACCTTCAGTTCAAGAACAGACACTGCCCAATATATATCGTGGAATGCAATCAAGTGTAGTGATAAGGAGCGGTGCGGCTGTGTCCTCCCCACACCCGGCCGCCCACATGGCTTAGCTTATGCCCCGAAATAATTACACGGAAACTGTATTATTTTAAACACTGCCTGGCCCATTAGTTCCAGCCTCTTATTGGCTAGCTCTTGCACCTGGACTAGCCCATTTCTGATAATCTGGGTAGCACCCCAAGGTGTGCTTACCAGGGAGATTCTAGCCTGCGTTTTCCTGGCGTGAGAACATCATGGCGACTCCTCACTCAGCTTCTCTTTCCCAGAATCCTGTTCTGTTTACTCTGCCTACCTAAGGATTGGGCTATCAATGGGCCTAGGCAGTTTCTTTATTGATAAGAAATCACTCCCACATCATTTCCCCTTTTTCTGTTTAAAAAAAAAGAAGGCTTTCATTTTAACATAGTAAAATTACATATAACAAAACAGTCATCAAGCAAGAATTACAGTTACAATAATTATATCTACTTTATCTTTTATCATAACTAAGGAAAACTATAACTATAACTAACCATTCTTCAATTCCATCGAAGACTCCAGAAGGATATAATATTACCTAAGCAAACAAGAAATCAAAAGCTCTAGAAATGACAGAGACATCTCGCTGCCTATACAGTCACCCAAAGTTCCTCTGTACTGTTGGGGCATCCATCTTCGGCCTCCAGGCCCATAGTATCCAGCAGACATTTCCATGAAGCAGGAAATTCCAAAGACAGTTCAGTCACTTTCTGCTGTGTCCTGCATCCTGCAGAATGTCTCGTAGACTCTTTTATGAATCAGGAACCCTGAAAGACCATCTCACCTTTAGGCAAGTTCAGCAGTCCTCTTTCTGCGGGTTCTTTGTGTCCAGTTTATGCATCAGTCCAGGCAAGAACAGTCTCTTGCCCAAATGGCTATCAAACTCCATAACGATCCTCTTCAATGCCCATCTTCATCTCGAAGTAGATTGATGCCTCCAGGAGCAGACGTGTCTCATTGTCATGAAAAGCCCTAAATTATTAAAACATTAAATGCCATATTCTGCAGTCCTTGAAAGATATGAAGAATGCCTATCTAATTGAAATATATCTCTATATATCTAGAAAATCTAACTAACATGACTACAAGCTTGACTATTATTTGATTATTCATCAACAACCTATATTTCCTAATTATACATTATATTTTAAAAATGAACTATACAATCACAATACCTTAATCAAGATCAGAAATACATATACATATAACAAAATTGACCTTAAAATCCACACCAATGCAAATTATTCATATCTATATCATATCCCCCTTTAAATGTAAAAGAACATTTATAAACAATATTTGGGAACATGGGCGCAGTTTTTCTCTCCAAACTGCTTCCTGCTGAATGGGGGCGTTGTTAATTAGGTCTTTCATGGTATAACCTGTGTGCCAGGGTCATCTCAGTTGGCAGTTGAGTGAAGTAATTTTTTGAGGGTGTTCACAGCAACCTTTCAGGAGGGCGTGGTCTATCATACCATATCGGAATAGATGCAATCCACAGGGTCTGGTCCTCTGTGAAAACAAAAGAAGACCCTTTCCGAAGCATCATATCCTTAGACCCAAATTTTGAAATCGTAATACCCTTATATCCATTCTGGTTTAGCTTGGCAGCCCATGTAATGAAATGTCTCTCTGTACTTAGCTCCTTTATAGTCAAAAATTTTAAAGAAAAAATGTACATAATCCAGACCCTCTGTGAATTTTCCATTTTTACGTGGCTTATTTTTCTTTATTTGTTTTACTCTCTTAACTATCTGTACTCTGTCTCTTTAAAGACTTTACCTTTTTATTTTTAAAGGCATTAACTTTATTCTCTCTATATATATATTTTTTTTCTCTCTCAAGCCCATGTACATTTATCCAACACTGTGACTCATTTAGTGGTCTGTCTGAATCTGTTTTATTGTGAATCTGTAATTTTTTTACTATCCAGGAGCATTTCTTAAAATGTTAAGCACTTCTTAAAAACTTAAGTTGCACCTTGTGTGGTATCACCTGTACCCTGCCAAGTCTAAACCTTAACTGCACTGTTATCACAGTAATTATGGTAGTTCCTGCTTGAGACCAGCTCAGTTCAGCGTGGAGGAGCCCGCTCGTGCTTTTGATCCTTGCACAGTGCACCAGTAGCATGGCAGAGCTGCTTGTGCCTCTGAGCTGCAGCACGCAATGTCCCCCTTTTAGGCACACAGCAGTCTAGTTGCCATCAAACAAATCGTAGCACTTTACTCCAAATGCTCCATTCAAAAGCTCTGTCTCCTGCAGGAGCCAGACAGAGATCGTAATGGCAGCACAGCCCAGAAAGCCGGCATGTTAAAACAGCCAGTTTTTTTCCTGCTGCTGAGTCAAGACAATTTCTTTGCGGTACACAACCCAGAAACAGCAAAAAGCTGTCTTAAATTTTCTCTATGTCCTTTTTAAGCCCTCTCAGGTTTTATGTGGAGTTCATTAGCACGTTGGGTGCCACCTGTAGTGATAAGGAGCGGTGCGGCTGTGTCCTCCCCACACCCGGCCGCCCACATGGCTTAGCTTATGCCCCGAAATAATTACACGGAAACTGTATTATTTTAAACACTGCCTGGCCCATTAGTTCCAGCCTCTTATTGGCTAGCTCTTGCACCTGGACTAGCCCATTTCTGATAATCTGTGTAGCACCCCAAGGTGTGCTCACCAGGGAGATTCTAGCCTGCGTCTTCCTGGCGTGAGAACATCATGGTGACTCCTCACTCAGCTTCTCTTTCCCAGAATCCTGTTCTGTTTACTCTGCCTACCTAAGGATTGGGCTATCAATGGGCCTAGGCAGTTTCTTTATTGATAAGAAATCACTCCCACATCAATCAAGAAAGATACTCAGCATCAGTCTCTGACCTCTGCATGCACACAGTTACATCTGTACCTTTTCACAAACTTACACCACACACATATACACATACATACATACATACATACATACATGCTTGTACACAGAAGAAGAAAGGTATGGTTACTTAAATGTAATTGAACCCCATAACTTCACAGGGAATGTTACTATTAGGAAGTGTGGCTTTGTTAGAGTAGGTATGGCTTGCTGGAGAAAATCTTAGCAAGGTACAGGTAGGCTTTGAGGTTTCATGTATGCTCAATCCACACTTAGTGTTCAGACCACTTTCTGTTGCTTTTGGGATAAGATGTAGGACTACTGTCAGCTCCCTCTCTGGTACCAGTGTTTGCCTGCATGCTGCATTGCTTCCTGCCAGATGATAATAGACTAAACCTCTGAACTGTAAATAGAGCCACCCCAATTAAATGTTTTTTTTTCTTTGTAAGAGTTGCTGCGATCATGGTGTTTCTTCACAAAGAAGCCCCTAAGATAGAGGGGAAGAAGCTGGAGAAGGGAAAAGGAAGAGAAAAAAGAGGAAGAAGATGGAGGAGGCAGAAGTATGGTGATGAAACAAAGATTCCTATCAGCTATTAAGTCATAAATACAACTCTTCTAACTTCCCACCATTTGCCCACCAAACCCTGGCTCTCTTTCCCATAGCTCTCCTGGATGTCCTCTCTGTGGAACATCTTAAACTCTTCATAAACACTAGTGCTCAGGAAAAAAAAGCAGTTATGTACCAGGCTCTTCCTTTCTCCCTTCAGGCCATTCTTGTCCAATGGATGATGGTGGAAGTTATAAAATAATCCCACACTAGTTCAGAATAACATATAATAAAGGGTCATTTATTTAGGGGAGGCTTACAGATCACTGTCCTAGATCACAGTCCTGTACACGAACAGGGAACAGGAACAGAATCTAGCAGCAGGAAGGGAGAGCTGGAAGCAAGAGCCAGAAGCTTTATAGTATAAGAGACCACACCCAACTGGGTTAGTATCTTAAAAGCTATTGGCTGAAAAAGCAGAAGGAGCTTCCATAGCACCTTTCCCTTTTGTTTAAATAAGAGAGTTCCAAACCTAATACAAAGCTATGTACACTAGGAACAGCAATCAAGTATAAGATTAGAATTACAGCCAGAATAAACAATATTAAGGAAGGAATGTATGCTAAGTGTTTTAATAAACATTCTATCCTAAAGAGTCTAAGTCTTGTGTTGGAAATAGCTTAGCTAGATAATAAAAGGATGATAACTATGACTAACTAATCTTCAACCCCATTGAAGGCCTAAGAAGGGAGATAATATTACTTGGGTAGGCAGGAAGTGCAATTAAGCATCTTCCAAAATGTGCAGTAGATGTCAGAGACAACTGGCTGCCTGAGCAATCACCCAAAGTCTCATTTGCAATGTTGAAGCAACCAACTTTGGCTAAGGCCTAGAGTAACATATAGACCATTTTCAGAGACAGGATTTTTTTCAAAATCATATTACCCTGTCTTGGCAAGTTCTGGCAGTCTTTTTTCTTGTATCCTGCTTGTCCAGTATGAACCATGCACTTTTTCAGTGGTTGAGACATGGGCAGTTTCTTGCACAAAGGCCAGTTGTGTCAAGAAAAAGTAAAGTGTCTTTGGTGCTCAACACTCTCTCAGGAGTAGTAATGTGGTCAACTATATCCATGTAAAACCTGAAAAGCTTAAAAAGAAATTCTAGACACCAAAAAACAAAGTTTAGCTGTATTTTTTTTCAGATGGGCTCTACTTGTTGGTGGCATGCAGCATCTCCTTTAAGAGAGGTTTTCCTGATTCCACAGTAGCAGAAAAAGAAGCCACATAACTTTGAAATGGCGGTTTTCTGAGTCATGCCCCCAGCGTGAACTGGCTCTTTCAGGAGGACAAGCATCTAAATGGGGTTTGTGAGCAGAGTGTTACAGCTTCCTTAATGGCAACATAGACCTTCTGTGTACCTGAAAATTGGGTCCTTCTCAGCCAGCAGTCCTGAAGTATTCATGGATGTTGGACCATCTGGGCCATTGCTTCAAGGGGTCTTGTTTGACCAAACCATATTAGCTGGTAAAAAAAAAATCCACAGCTTTCCATCCTCTATGGAAACAAAAGCAGAACCTCCTTTCTAAAGCAATATATCCTTAGTCCCAAATTTTGAAGGCCAAGATACCTTTAAAAATACACATGTTAGTTTAGCTTAGCACCCTGTACAATAAAATATCTCTCTGTACTGAGTTCATTCCACAGTCAAAATATTCAAGAGAAAACATAATAGTGAGTATGCAAAATCCCGATGTATGTATGCCCCAACATTACAGAGAAACTTAGGGTGACTTTCCCAGACAGCAAAATGTCTCTATCAATTCTAGAGTTTTGGAAGTTGCTTACAATGCACTTCCTGTTTACTTAGGTAATATATCCTTCTGGGGTCTTTGATGGAATTGGAGAGAGATAATTACAATTTTCCTTAGTTACAACAAAAGATAAATTAGATATGAAACTTTAGATTCATAAAGAAATATTGTAGCTGTAATTCTTGCTTGACACCTGTTTTGTATAAGTAAATTTACTATGTTAAAGTTAAAACCTCCCTTTTTATTTCAACAGAAAAGACAAGATGATGTGGGATTCCTCTCTGTATGCTTTGAATATGTTTTATTATCATAGTATCATTGATTAATAAAGAAGCTTCTTTGGCCTATAGCAGGGCAAAATATAGTCAGACTGGAAAATGAGTGGGATTGGAGTGCATGATGTAAAATTCCCAAGGAGTCAATAAAAATTACATTAATTAAACCATTTTTCCTTTTAGTGTGCCTTTAACAGTCATAATAAAATTTTTACCTCAATGTCACTTGTAGACAAAACTGAACAGTTACTATAGCAACTGGCTTGACACTCACTCCAGAACATTCTGCAATTAAGCAGGAAGGATTTCAGAATGTATGAGCTACGTTTATTCAGGAGTTGAAAGCATAGACTGTAACCCAGTACTTTGGGAGGTACAAGGGAGTGCTTCAAGTTCCAGGCCATCTAAGGTGGCCAAGAGAGATCCTATCTCAAGGAGTGATAGTGACAATGATAGTAGGCTGGGCCTGTGATGAGGAATAACCAAGAAGACTGACAAGGGCATAAGCCTCACTTTCCTCGGAGTGGAAACATGAGAGAGGCAGACAGACAGACAGACAGACAGACAGACAGACAGACAGACAGAACAGGCAAGAAGAGAGGCAAGGTAGGAAAGGCAGGGTTCAGTCACAATCACAGGTAAACACTTGTGTGATTATTTCTGTTTTGTGGTTCCTGACTCCCTTCGTGATACTTTGTACTTCACAGCACAGTAACACTCTAAGAATTATAATGTTGAACATTTTGTAAACTAGAGCAAGACACTGTCAGTTAGCACGCTGAGGGCTAAGTCATAGATTCGAGTTTACAGGCTGGGTTTTCTGAAGAAGTTACTTATCCTTTCACTTCGCTTTCTTATCTATAAATCTGGCCTCACAGCTGGAGTTCTTCACGAAGCACACACACCACAGTCAATGCCTGATGTGGGCGGGTGCGCTCTCGTTATCACCTGTGTGTAAACATAGCATGTCTTTGTCCCCTACTAAACGTACTGAAGTTTCAGGAACTCATGACAGATATTGATACACCAACACATTGTACATAAAAGGATAATAGACAAATCCCTCAGCATGCTTCACTTAAACCATAATCTGATGTGGGAGTGTCATATATCAATCTGTTGATTTCATTGGTTCAATAAACTGCCTTGGCCCTGATAGGTTAGAACATAGGTGGGTGGAGTAAACAGAAGAAAATGCTAAGAGAAGAGGAAGTGAGTGCTTAGAAATCATGTATGCTTCAGAGAAGCCAGGCTCTCTTGGGGGACAGGATAGCTCGGCTCTGAGGCACACTCGATGAAGCTCCTGACCCAAGATGGATGTAGGCTAGAATCTTCTCTGGTAAGCGCACCTCATGGACATAGATGAAAAGAAATGGGTTGAGAGGTTGAAGTTAATGGGCCAAGCAGTGTTTAAATGAATACAGTTTGTGTGTTGTTATTTCGGGCATAAGCTAGCCAGGCGGCCCGGGGTGTTGGGGACACAACCCCGGCACCCCCAATTTCAACAATAATCCCCCCTGGTAGACAGCATTATTCAAGGTCCATTCTTGGCTTTGCAATCTTCTTGGTCATTTTGAATATTTTTCAACCAATTCTTTTCTGGCAATTCTGAATTAACTTTTATGCATCTGATAACAGGTTACCAAATCTGTGCAGTATTTATGCTGTATGGGTCTGTGGTGGATCTTAGGTTTCCCAGCCACCATCCTTGCTCTGTTTCCTACCTGTGATGCTGTGAGTGAGATGCATTTCGAGGCATGGAAGACCACATCTCTGATAATGACCCTTATCTCACCTAGAGGGTAGAGCTGGATTGAATGAATCATGGGCTTCTTGGAAATCGTTTTAAGATATGACACATAAAACAGCAGGGACTGGACAATACTGTGGGAGTAAGCGGCCACTGCTTTGGGAGATGAACAGCCAGAAAAACAACGGAACAAACACATAGCCCCGAAAACCAAAATACAGTAGCTGAAAAGATCTTTTTTTAAAAAGAAGAAGCAGGCACATTTTGGCAGAACCTGTCGAGGTTATGTCCTTAAGCAAACATGTCACATGAAACAGAGTTAGTATAAGAGGTTTATGGGTGGGGGGGCAGGGAGGAGAATGAAAGAGCCCTCCGAGTGGGGACACAGAGAGACAGGCAGGCAGACAGACAGAGAGAATAGGCAAGAAGAGAGGACAGAGAAGGGAGTGTGACTGGAAGGGGTACCTTGGGAGGTGTCTGTGTGTCTGTCACACAGCAGATGGTGAAAAGGCACCTGGCGACAGGTGATGACATAATTGCTACTGGGCAGCTGAGGAAGGACTGCGGCTGCAGAAGGAACTAAGAGTAGCTTCTGAGCAGTAACTGTTGAGGGGACAGCTAACTTCATTTCTTTCAGTTAAACAATGTTAAACTTTGATCGTGCCCAGCTAACCTTTTTGCCCGACTCTTCCTCAATAATCCTGTGAAATACATATTGTACATTGTTTCTGTTGTTGTGAGAATTGACTGATCATAAGATGTTTTGTGGTATGTTAAATGTCTGACCATAAACACATACATTTCTCATGATCATAAAAATAACTGCAAAATTCCACTTTTAATCACTTGCTTACTTGGTACTCTGCCTTTAATCCAGGATGTTTTCATTCTTCTACTGTGGGAGAATGAAATTAAATTTAAATTATTAAATCTTTACCTTGCAACCTCTTGGTATTAGCTCCTGGTTTTCAACACCACAATATAACCAACATCAGTTACAAAGACAGAAAGCATCACTACCTCTACACATGGGACCCATTCTCAGTTCAAGAAGAGCACTACAGAAGCTAAACAAAGGACCACATGGCTCTCCTATGGCCATCCTTACCACTGCAGGCTTGACGTGTGATTCAGGACAAACAAGAAGACTGACAAGGGTATAAGGCTCACTGTGCAGTTTTGCTTCCTTCTACACAAGCAAAAGGGTTGATATGCGAGCCTTTGCAGGGGGCTAACTCTGGCAGTGGCGGCACACGCCTTTAATCCTAGCGCTCAGGAGGCAAATACAGGTTAATCACTGAGGTCAAGAGCAGCCTAGTCTACTGTAACGTGACTCTAATTAATCTTTATCAATAAAAAATCAGAAGTCAAATAGAGGGGTAAGAAACTGAAAATCAGAGAAGAGAAGCAGAGAATAGTCACCGGTCATCTCCTACCTCTTCCGTTCCTCCATCCAGAAAGACTGAGATCCTCCCTCAGTTCCATATTGCTACTTCCTGTCTGTTCTCTGTCTATTGCCCTCCAAACCTCTATGGTTAATTTTGGTCAGCTAGTGTCTGGCTCCACCCTCTGACTCCAAGCAAACTTTATTTGTCAGAACACAATTAAAGTATCACACAATAGCCTATAGAGCAAATTTCAGCATGGCCAGGTTACACAGAGAAACCGTCTCCAAAAACCAGAAAGAAAAACTGACCAGAGGAACTAACAAAACTGCTGAGTTGATAAACCTACCAGCCTGAAAATCTCCCCCCTCTCTTCTAGATTCCCTAGAGGGGAATAATAAATGCCTTTAGTAAGCAATTTCGGCTTCAATCAGACCATAGTATTCTAACTAACTCAGTCTTGTTCTAATCTATGCATTTTTTAATTTAATGTAATTTCTTTAATCAATCTTTGGGAATTTCACATCATGTACCCTAATTCCTCTCACCTCCCAGACCCTCTATATCTTCCCCTCTCCCTTATAGTGATCTCCCAAAAGAATTTTTTTTAAAAAATTCAAACCAATCCCAAACAGATAAACAAAAACAAAAAGTAACAAAACAAAACAAAATCTCTTTGATTTTTCATCTTTCCTGACTCTCCAACACCTCTTCATTTATTCTGGTGGCATTGGGAGTCACAGTGTGTCAGTCACACAGTATACTCTTTTGTCCAATCAGTTTTACTGGCAAATGTTTATTGCAATGAGTCATTGATCTGGTTCAAGTCCTCTGGTTTCTAGTACATCATCATCACTATATCCTCACCAAAACTCCTCTGGGATATCCTGCAGCTGCCCCGAGTCACGGAGATCCTTCAGGTATAGTTTTCCAGGACAGGTTCCTTCACAAGCAGGTCCTAGATGGGGTAGATGTTAGGGTAGGCTAAGTCCAGGACCAGCTGTGACCCTGGGTGGTTTCTGAGCTGGTCAGTCCAGGTCACTGGGGCCACCTACCTCAGGCAGGGCAGAGAAGCCAGCTCCCCTATAACTATGCTATCAGGTTCAGTTCTCCCAAACCCATGGTGAAGGGAGGGGCCATCTCTCCTGAGTTTAGGGGGAGGTGTACATTTGTGTAAGGATCAGGAGCCAGCTTTCTTGTTGCAGTGCCCAGCAAGAGGTGGGGCCAACTATCCAAGGAATAATGAAATATGTGACTGGCTTGTATGGCCCTCTGATTTCATCTCGCATGGTTCCTATGGTTCCCGGAGGAGACACAGGCCACAGACATCAGCACAGACCCCAGCCACAGGAGGATCATGGACCCAGACATGGCCCTCAGCAGCAGCTTGGGCCTAAATGACATCCTGGCTCTGGGTAGAAACACAGACTACTCAGATCAGGATGGCTCTGGTTGCAGCATGGCCTCAGACACCAACGAAGCCACAGGTTGCAGCCCCGCCCCTAACCATATTTTTACTATCAAGACCAATTAGATTCATGCTAAAGCTGGCATCCATCTTTGGAACACAAATTCATGAGAAAGCACTAATTCTTTGCAGCATGCCCAGGCTCCAGCCAGAGTTATCACATAACTGACTATGTTCTTTTCTCTTTTTTCCCTAAACCTCTAAGTGAGACTGAGATTTTCTATTACAGCCACTCTGCAGCAAACTCACAGGAGTCTGGGCTCCAAACACTGGAGGAGTTAGCCACATTCACACATTCCCCTGTGCAGACGGCTGACTCTTTGGCTTGGAGACATTCCCTATCGACAGCCCACTATTGGTGGGAAAACTTGATGAACTGAATAATTTCTTTCAAAACCTTAGACAGTGACAAGGACTTAAATAGTCTCAGCTGAAGCTGAGAGAGAATCGACTTTGGTGGAAAAGAAATTACAAGATGCACATTTGGATCATTTTGATCCAAAGTTTGATTGCATTTTGGTTATTTTACCCTCTAAGCATTCTCTGACAGAACAGACTAAAACATAAAAATCTTATATGGAAAAGGTCTTTGAGTTGATTGTAAAAGGAAAACTGAGACTTCATCAATTAGCAGGAATAGATCCAACAGAAATGTAGTACCTTTTACCAATGATGAAATCAACAAATTATGGGAAGAAAGTGAATCTTGGCAGAGAGCTTGCAGAAATTTTGGGGGAGAGATTAACAACAAATATCCCAAAGTAAGAGAATTCAACGTGTAAAGAGAATTAACTGGCTCCTGCCTTGCATTGTATGTGGAACACCGGTATTTGGAGCCTCTACATTCTGTACTGATGGAAATAAATCAGGAAAGGCAGGTTACAAATCAGACAATTTAAGTAGAGTGGTGGTGTATGAGGTTCTTCTGTTCATGTATTGCTTTCATTGGTTAATGAGTAAAGAAACTGCTTTGGACTTGATAGGGCAGAACTTATGTAGGCAGAGAAGATAGAACTGAATGCTGGGAAGAAGGGCAGAGTGAGGGACACCATGGATCTCCTGCCTGAGATGGACACTGGTTAGAATCTTGCCAGTAAGCCACATTCATAAAGCAATACATAGGTTGACAGAAATGGGTTAAATTAATAAGAGTTAGCCAATAAGAAGTTAGAGTTAATGTGCCAGGTAGTATTTAAATGAATACAGTTTCTGTGTGATTATTTTGGGTGTAAGATAGTCGGGTGGCCAGGACGACAAGCAGCCCACTCCTTTCTGTTACAGAGTGGCTCAAGTCCTTATGGCTTTGTCTAAAAGTCAGAATTATATGCTATTTTCATGCTATTAATGGATTTTAAGGAACATATGAACATAGTTATTGATTTGTAATATGCAAAAATAGTTGTTTTGCATATTAAAACTACTAAATTTATACTAGAGGATACAAAATTGAATTTATCATTTAATCAATTACAAAAAATAATCAGGAAAAGGAATCATCCCATATACATAACACAAATCTGATTTCATAGGATCTGCTAGGTCCTCTAACACAAGGTAATGAAGAAATTGACCTACTATCGATAGGAAATGTGCTGGAGGCCTCAGAATTTCATTTATAAAATTATGTCAATAGCAAAGGTTTTAAAAAAGATTTTCCCATCACTTAGAAATAAGCCAAGGAAATTATAAGGAAATGTCCTACTTGTTCTTTATTAAACCAAACTCCACTATCTGCAGGAAGTAACCTAAAGGTTACTCAAAGGAACGAAATCTGGCAGATGGATGTGTTTCACCTTGTAGAATTTTAAAAATTAAATTACGTACATCATACCATTGGTACCTATTCAGGATTGAGCCACTGCTTTGAGTTCTGGAAAGGCTGATTCATTATTCACACATTTGCTGGAAGTTATGACCATCATGGGGATACCCATACAAATTAAGACTGACAATGCTCTGGCATATGTCCCAAGGAAAATTAAATAGTTTTTTATTATAATATAAACATGTATACCACATAATCCCACAGGGCAAGCAGTTATAGAAAGATCAAATCAAACTCTAAAGGAAATGCTAAATGTACAGAAAGGATTAATAAAGAACCCCAGAAATAGACTGCATAGTGCTTTATTAATTTTGAATTTTCTAAATGATAATGAGAAAGGAACAACAGTTGTGGAGAGACAACAGATAATAAAAAAAAAACTACAGAATTAAATCTGCTGACCTCAGAATGGAAACCAGTATATGTGTTACATTGGGAAAGGGGTTTTGTTTTTGTTTCTATAGGAGAAAATATGCTTATGGATGACATCAAAATTAATAAAGGTTCAATTTGAACCTCTTAATTAGAAGTAATGTTAGTTCATCAGACTAACTAACATTCAATCTAAACTAACAATATTTAACAAATGCTTTTAATTTGATCAGCTATAATAGGCCAAAAGGGAACCTCCCCAAAATTAGGGTTAAGGGAAAGGCTTAGTTTTTGTCTTTTCAGGAGAATAAGGGTATCCAGCTAAGGAATCTGAAGACCACTGGACAAATTAGACATCTAAAGAAAATGGATAAATTATCAAGACAAAATGTTCCAAGAAAAGGAGTAAATTGGTATATTAGTTGATTACATTTCTAACAGAATAAAATTTCATAAATATTTCCAATTTTTTGTTTCTGCTGTTCTCTACAGACATATAATACAAATGGTCCTTTTGTAGTTCCAAATTAATTAAAAATTAAAGCTGGCTTTGAAGCTGGAGTATGGCTCTCTCATTCTCTTAACCCAAGCAAGCTTGTTCAAGGAAGATCCAAAATCTCTGTATCATGTCAGAAGAACCACCTAATATGGTACAGAAGAAAAAGTAAAGTTAAGGATCTGTTTTATTGTCACAAATCACATAATCATTTTGTTTTATTTGAACTCTTTAACAATTTTTCTTAAGGTATAAATATTATCTCAAAATTTATAAGATTTACATATATATATATATATATATTAAACTTTTATCAAGATATTAATGGTCATATATAGTACTAACTAATTCTAGAAAAAGACTTCATCTACCTTCCTGTACATGATTTCGGGTTTGAGTTTCTGTCAGGTAACTAGGAATTAAGTTTTTGTACTCTGGATGTACATAACAAAGCATGATCCTTTGACCTCTTTGAGATCTGATGCATATGCCATTTAAATGTATAAGTTGTCTTCAGTGAAACCAAACCATGTATAACAAAGTCTCCAAAAGGAGGATGGAGCCCCACAAGGACAAATCCACCAGGACTATCATAGTACCACTAAGCTGACAAACATCACCTAAAGATTGGCTTTCAACTACAAACTGCTCAGAACAATTTTGAGGTAGTTAGCTAAGATAATCCAGCAAACAGACTACTCTAGCCAAGACTTGTGACAAGTACTGCACTTTCCATTACATGGAGGCTGGACAATAAATGATACAGTTACCTCTCCCAGGATATGACAGTTACACCAAAATTTTCTTTTCAGGATCCCCTAAAGATGCCACCATCCCCAGACAGCAGGACGTAACTTTAAAAACACAATGCCTGCATTCTCAAGAGGTGGGATGGGTGGTTTTGATCTTTCATTGAGTTATAGATATTTGTCATTGTTTAAGGGGGGGTTAGTTACAAGTTTTTATTGGTAATGGTCATAAAAAGGTGAGCAAAGAAGTTTAGATTAAGGGTTCTTGTTCTTAAAATGAAATAAAGGGATATAGATGTAATAGGATATAAGTGTAGATTATTGCATCTACTCTAAAAAGAAAATGGGGAGATATAGAAATAGGATTAAAAGGTAGATTATTGAATCTACTTTTAAACCAAAATAGCAACTACTAGTTTCAAAAATTTTACATTGATATGATTTTTTATATATTGACACATAATTTAGATTATTTTTGTTAGAACATGCTGTACATACATTTCTAATCTTGTTCAAGATATTATACCTATACAGCTCAATTAATAATGTAATGCAAATTTATAGTCCCTGAAAGTTATTATCAACAATTTAAGATAAATAAGGAAATGCAGATTAGTAATTAGCCACCTATTAAAATAGAATTTGTAATCATATTAGGTACATTTTCAGTGTTAACAGAGATCTATTTTAGATAGACAGGTCATCTTCAAACATATCAGAGATCTGCAGAATATGTCATTTAAGATATTTTAATAACACGGGTTCTTTTTTTTTATGACAGTGAGACATGCATGCTCCTGGAAGCACCAATCTACTTCAGAGGTGACAATGGGCACTGAAAAAATTCATATGGCGTTTACTTTCTTTGTAGCAAAAGTAAGCCCCTGGGCAAGAAAGTGCTCTTGCCTTGACTGCTGACAGTATGCTATCCAAATTGAATGAGCAATACAGAAAGGAAAGGACTGCCAAACTTTGTCAAGACAAGGTAGGACTGCCCATAAGAATATCCTGATTCACAGAAAAGTCTGTCAGATATGCTAGTCCTGTAGGCCAAAGATGGATACCCCAACATTGCATAGGAATCTCAGGTGACTGCTCAGGCATCCAGCTGTTTCTGTTATATCTCATATGTTTTTGGAAGTTGCTTGCTTGCACTTCCTACTTATTCAGGTAATATTACTTCCTTCTTGGGTCTCTAATAGAGTTAAAGACTTTATACGTAGAGTTTTCATTGTTAACAGATTCAGAAAAGAAATCCACTAAAGAAATATAAAATGTATAAGATTGAGAGGCATAAAATAGATAGTTTTGGTAATGCATGTCAGTATAGAAAGTGAATTAGGTACAACCTTTTGAACTCACCAAGACAGGATAGGTATGGAGTACTTTCTCTAAATTTATTCATTGCTACATGACTAGTCATTTTTGATGTTTTTAATGCCTGTATATATTGTATATAGTTATTGTAGTTATATGTAATATTTCTTATGTCAATTATAACCTTTTTTATTCTAGACAAAAAAAAGCAGAAATGTGGCGATATTTTGTTTGTGCTCTAACAAATAAAGTTTCCCTGAAGATCAGAGAGAGGAGCTCTCTACTAATTAACCATAGAGGCTGGGCAGTGTTGGCACACACCTTTGATCCCAACATTTGGGAGCTCATGCCTTTGAACCCAGTATTTGGGAGCCACACACCTTTAATACCAGCACTAGGGAGATAAGAAGTGATATGGCTGGATGGAGAGAGGAGTGGAAGACAGGAGGAGTCAGAAGCTCACCCTTTTTAGCTTGAGGATTTTGTGGAGGTGAGAACTTCAGTGGCTGGCAGCCTTACTTCTCTGATCTGCCAGCATTTACCCTGATATCTGACTTTGGGTTTTTATTATTAAGACCGATTATATTCATGCTATAGGATTTAGAATCCTGGGGAGATAAACCACTCAATGTATCTGTGAGGGCATTTCTGGAAAGAATTTACTGAAAGGAGAGATCCATCCTCAATGTGGGCAATATCATCTCATGTGCCAAGGATACAGGCTACAAATAAAAAGGGGGGAAAGCAGAAAGTCAGATCAACACCATCAATCACCTTCTGTACTTTCTGACCACAGGGTACCATGGTCACTGTCTCACTCTGACTGCCATCCTTTTCTCGCCATGATGAACTGTATCTCCTCAAACTGTGAGTGAAACCAGATCCTTTCTCCTTTAAATTGCTTCTCTCAGGTATTTAATGATAGCTGTCAGAGAAGTAACCTATACAGGAAATTGGTAGCAAAAAGTAGCATTGTTGGTCTAAGAAACCTGATCAAGTTGTTCTTAGCTCTTCTGAACTGGTTTACAAGTTTACAAGAATTTGGAGCTCTGGGCTAAAGAAGCTGTGCAATGCTGTACACACAGCTTAGCAGCCATGGTAGTGGGAATTTGAAAGGCAGAGGAACATGCACAGTCAAGTCTGAGCTTAGGTTTCAGAAAGGAATAAGACTGTGTTGGAAATCCAGATAGAGGCCATTCTTGTTATCATCATATAAAGAATCTATTTGTGTTTGTTTGTGTCCTGAAACTTTTAGCAAGGCTAAGTTTGGCAGAAGAAATCTCCAGATAGCATAACAGCAAGGACTGGACATGAATGCAAATATATAATAGGCAAAGTAAAAATAAGAGAGCCATGGAGTTGGCTCATTGGGCAAGAGGACTTGTGCAAACATGAGGATCTGAGTTCAAATTCCCAGAATCCACTTTAGAAAATAGCTGTGTGGTTAGAACAAACGAGGATTTACCACTCTACTCCCAATTTCAATGTGTGAAAAGAAGATTTTAAGATTTACTACCCTATTCCAAGGATCATTATATAAAGAAAAATTTCATCTGGATAACAGTACTTTGGTTTTATGTTTTCATGAGCTGTAAAACAATGAGGGTTTTTTTTGTTTTGTTTTGTGTTTTGCCTTCTTGCAAGTTAATGAGCTAACCTGCTAGAGATTCATGGCTGCTGGCAGAAGTCTGGAGATTTGGGGCAGGAAAGTCAGTATTTACTGCTCACAGCACAGCAAGCAGAATGAGCATCAGCATATCTCTGTCAATTTCTTTGCTCTTAGCCCCATGCGGAATATGTAATAAGTTCAGATGATATCTACAGATGTAATGGGCTATATTGCAAAAGAGAAACCCAGTGCCAACAGCCAGTGCTTTTGAAGCAGCAACAGTAAGGGTTGAAGCTT
>CAWTZC010000470.1:0-18519 GCA_963919715.1 Microtus obscurus
GACACCCAAGCAAATGATGACCAGATCCCGGTACCAGGAGAGACATCACCAGGGTGGGTGAGTTTCTGACTGCGGCAGCAACCCGACAGGGAACTCAGACGTGCTCTCAATCCTCCTGCACACTCATCAGTCTGCAGGGGCTATAGCCTCGCCCGATACTTTCCTATTTTCATATCCCACCCGTATATCCACGAACCTCCCCACCTCCTCTGACCCCCTGCCCCTCCTTGAACCACATAACAGCTCCCTGCTCAGCCTGTTTGGGCGATGGGACAGGGTCGATTGGAGGGCAGCCAGGAGTGGTAGCTCTGAGTCGAGGCGGCCTGTCCTGCGGCAGCGTGTGGTTTCTTGTCTGCGAGACACCCAAGCAGAGGGAGATGATCGGGTGCCAGGAGAGACATCACTGGGCAGTTAAGCTCAGCAGGACGGACTCCAGCACTACACTGAAGAGATACACCCAGAGGCTCAGTCACAGAAAAAACTGACCAAGACACCAGGCCCCTCGAGGCTTCATTTGAAAGAGGAGATGGGAAGGCGCCAATGCAAGAATTCCTCCAACAACCTGGAAGGCAACATGACATCACCAGAACCCAGGGATCCTGAAATGGTAAGAACAAGAAGAAGTAGAAGAAATCGACCCAAAAGGATTTAATACGAAGAGAAGACCTTAAAACAGGAGGTGAAAACTGCCATAAACAATTAGAGATTACAAACAAAAAGGTAGAGGAAATGAATAAACTGCCTGCAGAGACAATCAAGAAAACCAAGAATAACAAGAAAATGCAATCTACATGGCAAGGAAATGGTTAAGACCCTGAAGAATGAAATGGAAGTAATGAAGAAAACACAAACCGAGGGAAGGTTGGAGATGGAAAATCTGGGTAAATGAACAGGAACTACAGAGACAAGTACTACTAACAGATTATAGAGTTAATGAAAGAATGTAGACACTGAAGATACCATAGAGAAAAATAACAAATTGATCAAAGAAAACAGAAAACTAACAAACCTCATCACAAAACATCTAGAAAAGGACACAATAAAAAGAAATTAAACTAAGAATAATTAGAGACAAGAAGGAGAAGAAGTACAGCTCAATGGTTCAGAAAATATATTTAATAAAATTATAGAAGAAAACTTTCCTGCCTAAAGAAAGATATCCTTTGAAGGTTCAAGAAGCATACAGAACATCAATAGATCAACTGTGAAAAAGATTCCTCGCCACATAATAATCAGAACACAAAACATCCAGAATAAAGAAAGAATATTAAGAGCTGCAAAGGAAAAAGGTCAAGTTTACTTATAAAGGTAAACCTATCAGACTTACTCCCGACTACTCTATGGAAACCATGAAAGCCAGAAGGTCTGGATAGATGTACTGCAGAAGCTAAGAGAACATGGATGGCCCAGACTACTATACCCGGCACAAGCTCTCACTATAAATGGAGAAAACAAAATTCTTCTAGGATAAAAACAAATTTGCACACAATACGTAGCCACAAATCCAGCCTTACAGAAAGTAATAGAAGGAAAATCACAAACCAAGGAGAACAACAACCACAATAACTCAAACTTCTAGACACCCATACCAGCAGAATTAAAAGAAAGCAAACACACAAACCCCTATGACTAAAAAGTGACCAGAGTTAGCAACCACTGGTCATTAATATCCCTTAATGTCAATGGACTCAACTCACACTATAAAAAGACACAGGCTAAGAGATTAAATACATAAACAGAATCCAACATTCTGCTGTTTACAAGAAACACACACAACCACAAGCAAAACACCTACTTAGAGTAAAGGGATGGGAAAAGGTTTATCAAGCAAATGGCCCTAAGAAACAAGCAGGTGTGGCCAACTCACTTAACAAAGTTGACTTCAAACTTAAATCAATCAGAAGAGATGTGAGAAGGATATTTTATATCATAACAGAACAATTGATCAGGATGAGGTCTCAATCCCGAATATTCAAGCTCCCTAATATAAAAGCACCCACATATGTAAAAGAAACATTAATAAAAACTAAAGACGCCATCAAACTTCACACACTAATAGTAGGAGATCTCAACACGCCTCTTTTCACCAATGGACAGGTAATCAGACAGAAACCCAACAGAGAAATAAGAGAATTAATGGAGGTATTGAATCAAATGGACTTAACAGACATCAGAATATTCACCCAAATAGGAAAGAATATACCTTCTTCTCTGCAGCTCAGAAATGACCATCCTCGGCAATGAAAGGTAATTTCCAATATTACAAAAATATATAACCACCTGTGTCTTATCAGATCTCCACGGACTAAAGCTAGAATTCAACAACAAAGCTACCCCCAGAAAGCCTGCAAACTCATGGAAACTGAATAGTCAACCACGATCCACACTCTGGATTAAAGAAGAAGAAGAAAGAAATTATAGTTTTCTTTGAATTCAATGGAAAATAAAGAATCAACATAATCACAACTGGTGTGACACGTTTGAAAGCAGTTGAAAAGTATGTCTAGTGCCCATTTTCTCTAAAGAAAACAGAGAAAGTATACATTGGAGACTTAACAGTCCACCTGAAAGCTCTAGAAAAAAAGAAGCAGATCACCCAGAGGAGTAGAAGACTGGAAATAGTCAAATTGAGGGGCTGAAATCAACAAAATAGAAACACAGAAAACAATCCAAAGAATCAATGAAACATAAAGCTGGTTCCTGGAGAAAAATCAACAAAATTGATAAACCCCTAGTCAAACTAATCAAACAGAGAGAGAATCTATAAAATAATAAGATCAGAAATGAAAAGGGATATAACCACAGACATAGAGGAAATTCAGAGAATCATTAGATCTTACTACAAAAGCCTGTATGCCACAAAACTGAAAGTAAAAGAAATGATACTTTTTTAGATAAATACATATACCAAAGTTAAATCAGGACCAGGTGAGCAATCTAAATAGACCTGTCAGTCGGAAGAATTAGAAGCTGTTATCAAAAACCTCTCCTACCAAAAAAAGCCTAGACAGAACGGTTTCAATGCGGAATTCTACAGAATTTCCCAAGAAGACCTAATACCTATACTCCCTAAGGGTACAATATAGAATCAGAAGAGTATTGCAAATTTATAAAGCTAAGTACTCTGATACAAAACCACAGAAAGACTCAACCAAGAAAGAGACTTAGAGGCCAATCTCACTATGAACATCGACGCAAAAATCATCAACAAAATATGGCGAACCGTATCCAAGAACACATTAGAAAAATTATCATTTTGATCAAGTAGGCTTCATCCCAGAGATGCAAGGCTGGTTCAACATACAAAAATCATCAATGTAACCCATCATAATAAACTGAAAGAAAAAAACCATATGATCATTTCCTTAGATGCTGAAAAAAGCTTTTTGACAAAATTCAACATCCCATTATAAAAGTTTGGAGAGATTAGGGATACAAGAATCATGTAATAAATATAATAAAAGATATTTACAGCAAACTGACAGCTAACATCAAATTAAATGGAGAGAAACTCAAAGCCATCCCACTTAAGTCAGGAACACGCATAAAAGGTGTCACTCTCTTCCATACCTCTTCAATATAGTGCTTTGAAGTTTTAGCAATAGCAATAAGACAACATAAGGGGATCAAAGATTTAATTGGAAAGGAAGAAGTTAAACTTTCAACATTTGAGATGATAAGGATAGTTAATAAGCGACCCCTAAAACTCCACCAAAGAACTCCTACAATTGATAAACACCTTTAGTAATGGGGCCGGATACAAGATCAACTCCAAAAATCAGTCGCCTCCTATACACAAAAGGATATGGAAGCAGAAAAGAAAATCAGAGAAGCATCACCTTCACGATAGCCACAAACAGCATAAAATGATCAAAGTAACTCTAACCAAAGAAGGGAAGGATCTATTTGGATGAAAACTTTAAGGCATTGAAGAAAGAAATTGAAGAGGATACCAGAAAATGGAAGGATCTTCCTTGCTCTTGGGATTGGGAGGATCAACATAGTAAAAATGAAAATCCTACCAAAGTAATTTGATAGATCAATGCAATCCCCTATCAAGATCCCATTAAAATTCTTCACTGATCTTGAAAGGACAATAATCAACTTTATATGGAATAACAAAAAACCCAGGATAGCACAAAACAATTCTATACAATAAAGGTACTTCTAGAGGCATTACCATCCCTGACTTTAAACTCTACTTATAGAGCTACAGTAATGAAAACAGTGTGGTATTGGCATAAAAATAGAGAAGTTTAATCAAACTGAATCGTGTAGAAGACCCGGATCTTAACTCCACAAACCTATGAACACCTCATTTTCGTATAAAGGTGCTAAAAGTATACAATGGAAGAAATTTCACAATGGTGTTAAAATAACTGGATGTAACCTGTAGAAGAAAGAAAATGATATATTATCACCATGCACAAATCAAGTCAAATGGATCAAAGACCTCAATATCAATCTGAATGACACTGAACCTGATAGAAGAGAAAGTGGGGGGCACAACAACAGATGGGCACAGGCGATCGCTACCTAGGGTATAACCCCAGCAGCACAGTCATTAAGGGCAACATTGAATAAATGGGACCTAGTGAAACTGAGAAGCGTAAAGCAAAAGACACTGTCACCAAAACAAAAAGGGAATCCACTGACTGGGAGAAGACACAACCTCTGCAACAGACAAAGGTCTGATCTCCAAAATATATAAAGAACTCAAGAAACTAGACTTTAAATGCGACTAACCCAATTAAAAAATGGGGCACTGATCTGAAGAGAGAATTTCAAGTCAGAAGAAGTTCAAATGGCCAAAAGGCACTTAAGGTCATGCTCAGCCTCCTTAGCGATCAGGAAATGCAAATCAAAACAACATTGAGATATCACCATACACCTGTCAGAATGGCGAAATCAAAAACACTAATGATAGCCTTTGCTGAGGAGGCTGTGGAGAAAGGGTATTATCTAATATTGCGGTGGGAATGCAAACTTGTGCAACCACTATGGAAAGCAGGTTTTCAGAAATTTGGGATAACCTACCCATGGATTCCAGCAATGCCACTCTTGGAATATACCCACGAGATGCCCGATCATATGACAAGGACATTTGTTCAACTATAGTTATAGCAGCATTATTTGCAATAGCCAGAACCTGGAAACAACCTAAGATGCCCTTCAATAAGAATGGATGAAGAAAGTATGGAATATATATACATTAGAATACTATTCACGGTAAAAAACAATGACTTCATGGTTTTGCATGCAAATGGATGGAAATAGAAAACACTATCCTGAGTGAGGGCACCCAGACCCAAAAGGATGTACATGGGATGTATGACTACAAAGGTTAGAGATAAATAAAGGTCAGTGAGTCTATAATTTGGATATCCTAAAGAAACTAAATAAGAAGGTGAACCCAAAGAAAAACATATAGCTATCCTCCTAGTTATTACCAGATATTTTAAGCAAAAATTTGGGATCTTGGGGGTGTGGTGGGAGGGGGTGAGGGGAGAAGGGGAGAAATGAGAGAAGGGGAGGATGGGGGAACCTGGGGAAACGGGATGTTTGGGATAAAGGAAGTTTGGTTGGTGGGAGCAGAGAAGCACACATCTTAATTAAGGGAGCCATCTTAGAATAGAAAAAACATAAAATAAAAAAAAAACAGTTTCAATAGGAGTTAAAGCTGTTTAACAGGTACTCAAACAGGTAAAATATAAATCAACAGGTAAAGTATACAATAATCAACAAATACAGTATATTAATTATAATGCAGCTATGTATGTAATGTGCATATTAAATATAAAAACTTATTCTACAACATTTTTATAAAAAAATGCTTATGGCAAAATCTCTCGTGTTTTGCCAATTAAGATATTAAACTCTAATTTAAACCAGTAGCCTGTTGGTACAAAAGGGCAGGATAAAAGCTAAATGGATCTCAGATGATTATTGCTACAATTCACACAACTGTATTTTGCTATCGTTATAGCAAAAAAAATCCCTTAAAAGGATTTTATGCTAAATTTTACAAATGGCTCTTCAATGGAGGAACATATGAAGGCTAATAATAATAAAAAATATATTATGGAGCATAATAATGCTCCAGTAAGCAGCTTAAAGAAACACACCTCAGCTATAAAGACAGACATTACCTCAGAGTAAAAGGTTGCAAGAAAGATTTTCCAACCAAAAGGACCTAAGAAACAAGCTGATATAGCTATTTTAATATCTAAAAAACAATTTAACCTAAAATTAATCAAAAGAATGAATTTGATATTTGTCTACGGGAAAAATCCATTAAGATGAAATCTCAATTCTGAACATCTGTGCCCCAAATACCAGGGCACCCACATTTGTAAAGGATACATTTATTAAAACTCAAATTTCACATTAACCTCACACACTAATAGTGGGAGACTTAACACTCAGTGTAATCCCCATCAAAAAAATCCAAGCATGATTCTTCTTTACAGATCTTGAAAGAAAAATACTAGCTACAGGTGGGAAAACAAAAAGCCAACAATAGCCAAAAAATGGTACTGCTCAAGAAAGAAACCAGAGGCATCACTATCCTTGACTTTAAGCCCTACTATAAAGTATAGTCATGGAAACAGTTGATGTTGCCACAAAACAGACAGGAAGACCAATGAGTCAAATGAAGAAGATCGTGATATTAATTCTCACACTGGAATAGTTGATTTTTTAACAAAGGAACTAAAATTATACAGTGAAAAAGCATCTTCCAGAAATAGTGCTGGTATAACTGGATGTCAACAATGAAAATGCAAGATAGATCCATATCTATCCCCAGGCACAAAACTCAATTCCAAATGGATTGAAAACCTCAACATAAATCCATCTGAGCTGACTCTCATACAGAGGGAAAGTGGGAAACAGCTTTGAATGCATGGGCACAGAAGACCACTTCCTGAGATATAACACTAATAGTACAGACACTGAGATCAACAATTATTAAATGATACCTCATGAAACTAAGAAACTACTGGAAGGCAAAGAACACAGAGATCAAAGAAGACAAAATAGGGAGCCTACAAAATGGGAAAAATGTCTTTATCAACCCCGCTTCAGACAGGACAGTTTCATCTCCAAAATATACAAAATACTCAAGGAACTATATATCAAAATATCAAATAACCCAATTTAAAAACGGGGTACAGATCTAGACAGAATTCTCAACATAGGAATCTTTAATGGCCAAAAGGCACTTAAAGAACTGCTCAAAATCCTTACCTATCAGGGAAAAATGCAAATCAAAACAACTCTGAGATATCATCTTAAACCAGTCAGAATGGAAAGATCAAAAACACTTTTAGTGAAAGCCTTTGTTGGAGAGGATGCAGGAGTAGAGAAACATTCCTCACCATTGCTGGTGGGAGTGCAAAATTGTGGCGAGCACTTTGGAAATCAATATGGTAGTGTCTCAAAAAATGGGAATCAATTTATCTCAAGATCCAGCAATACCATTTTGGACATATAGCCAAAGGATGCAGACCCATTCCACAAAGACATTTTCTCAACTATGTTCATAAGAGCATTATTCCTACTGACAAGACTGGAAACAACTGTAATGCTGCCACCGCACACCAGATAAAGAAAATGTGGTGCATGTTACACAGGAGATTATACTCAGCAGTAAAAATCAATGACAATACCCAGAAATTTGCAGGCAAATGCGTGGAACTAGAAAAAAATCCTAAGTGAGGTAACCCAAACACAGAAAGACAAGCATGATATATATACTCACTCTCATAAGTGGATAGTAGACATAAATCAAAGGATGACCAGTCCTACAGTCCACAACTCCAGAAGACCAGAAACAAGGAGAACCTTAGGAGAAACATACATGGATAGCCCTGGGACAGGGAAGTTAATAAAAGATCTCCTTAGAAAATTGGCAGTGCTGGGGAAGAGTTTTGGAGGAGAGTAGGAAAGGGAAAAGGGGAGCAGAGAGAGAACTTGAGGGATCCGGAAGTTTGGAAAAGTGTGGTAAAGGACAGAAATGGAGAGCAAGGAAAGAGATACAGCTTAATGAGCCGTTTTGGAGTTGTCGGAAACCAGGCACTAGGAAGCTTTCTTGGGAAACTGCCAAGGATGATCCAGGTAAGAATCTAAGCAATAATAAAGAAGGTACCTTAATTGCCATTTTCTGGTAATCAGATTGATGATTACCTTAACTCTCACCATCGAAACTTCATCCAGCAACTAATGGAAGCAGATGCCGAGACTCACTGTAGATAAAGCACTGGGCAGAACTCCTGGAATCAATTCATAGAGAGGGAGGAGTGATATTATGAGCAAAGGGGGGAGCCAAGATCATGATGAGGGATACCCACAGTAAGAGTTGACTCGTGCTAGTGGGAGCTCACTGACCCTGGACTGAGAGTTGGGAAACCAGCATAAGTTTGAAGCGAGGCCCTCTCAATGTGGGTGATAGTTGTGTCGTATGGGGCTACTAGGAATGTAAGCAGTATTTATCCCTAGTGCATTAACTGGCTTTTTGGATTCCACTCCCTATAAGGAGGAATACACTTGCTCAGCCTAGACACAGTGGGGAGGGCCTTGGTCCTGCATTACCTGATGTGACAGACTGTGTTGACTCCCCAAAGGAGGCTTCACCCCTCTGAGAGTGGATGGGGGGTGGGAGGGGAGAAGGTGGGGGGGGAGTGGGAGAATGGGAGACAGAGGGAATTGGAGTTGATATGTAGAGAGTAAGATTACTTTAAAAATAAAAAAAATAAATGTAGAAAACAAAAAAAGAGAGCAGAAGTGAAGAAAAAATATTTTCTAGTCTTCTTGTTGAGACACACAAGATAATTTCATCAAGCAATTCCTAGGAATCATTTTGTTTACTAGTAGTGAAACATTCTTATTAATATGAAAGTTATTTTGCATTTTAATATTCAAGCAGATTTCTGTATCTCACCTATATTTACCTTATCATGGAATAGATTTTTGTAAGTGTCTTCAATAATTATTATTTCTATAATCCCCTAAATTTATTATATCTTACTAATCTATACGTGTCACAGTAGAGTACTCTAGATATTTCTAATTTTAAACATTATTCTATAAAAATAAATCAAGCATCAAGATAGTTCTGAATGCTTGATATTTATCAAACACTGTTTCTAATGTCCATGTGTATATTACATATTATAAAGTAATGTTTTAAACAAAAATATATACAAAGATTTGATACTAAATATTGTTATATCAAATAAACTAAAGGAAATCTAACTAGCCCTATTAAGTGTCAAACTGTACTGTGTAACAGATATGTGTTGTCACCAGAATATTCTCTTTTAGTACTGAGGCTTAACATTACCATGTGTTTGGAATATCAAAGGTAAAGACCAATCTTCAAAAAATGTATTCTTAAATCTGAAAGAATTCAATAATCAGACTTTTCGGCAGGTAGAGAGTACTGGCCAGGTTCTCTCCGCCAAGTTCTTTTTACTCCTATATTATATTTAAGATGTGACATAAAGAAGAAAAAGAGAAGTATGTTTCCCAAGTAAACTCAAAAATTAACAAAGACAAAAAGAAGAAAATATAGGGTCCCTTGAAACTTTATTTTCTTTTTCTGTGAAGAAAGGAAGGTCAGAGAACAGCCAGGAACCTCATACCAGGGACCAACGCAAAAACATGCTTTTGATCTTTGAAAAATATGTCTTAGGTTTTCTCTCAGATACTGGGCACCCTACGGCAGATATAGAGTCTGCTGGCCCTCTGTAGATACATGGCTGTGACTTGATAAATCATAAGGAACAGGAGGAGATCCTCCAACAAATTCTGGACATTGAATCTCATCTTGGAGGTCAAAGAAATCAATCACTCCTTAAAACCTAAGAAGAGATAAAGGGTTAAATTTAGCCAAGAAAATGCTTGGTCTTCTCCCTTCCCACTTTCAAAATGGAATGACCTTTGAGATGAAATGCAAACTTCTTAAGCTAGAGAAATTGTACTTGAATGAGTCAGTATTTCATGCTTTCCCCTCTTTTACTCTTTCTTTAAAACCACAAATTGTCTTTAGATGGTGATTTCTACCTGCCCACAAATAGTACTAGTCCTTAAACTATCACCAAAGAAAATAGCTACATATATAAACTTGCTATCTTAGCTTTGATCAATTATAGAAGAAAAGCTATCATTCCCATACACCCTAAAATAACATTTTCAACATACTTCACAGAAAATGCCCCAGGGGGTTCTTCGGAACTTGGAGGTAAAAAGTATCCATGTTCATTTTGCAAGGGATTGTGAAGTGTAAGATATATATGACTTAACTCTTTTCACAAAATTAAATAAAATTGATATGATCTCTTGTACTCATGAAAAAATGCTCAGACAAATTCCCTTCTGGCCAATGGTCCATGTATTGATTTTGTGTGGGTGCATTAGGTTGAGAAAGAAGGCCTCTTGTATGAGTGAGGTAGCTTTGGACTCATTAGATAGCCTATTCTTTTTTTTTCATGAAATTTATTTATTTATTTTTTTTTAATTTATTTATTTATTTAAGATTTCCCGTCTTTTCCCCCGCCCAGCCTCCCCATTCCCCTCCCCCTCCCCCAGTCAAGTCCCCCTCCCTCTTCCAGCCCAAAGAGCTGTCAGGGTTACCCTGCCCTGCTGGAGAGTCCCATGGACTACCTGCCTCCATCCAGGTCCTAGTAGGGTGAGCTTCCAGAAGCTGCCTAGGCACCTCACAAAGCCAATACGTGCAGTAGGATCAAAAACCCATTGCCATTGTTCTAGAGATCTCCAGTAGTCCTCATTGTCTCTATGTTTTTCCCAAAGGCGGTTTTCAACGCAGGCTTTTTCAGACCCAGGCCAGCTGGCCTTGGTGATTCCGATAGGACATCCCCATTGTCTCAGTGTGTGGGGTACACCCCTCGCAGTCCTGAGTTCCTTTAAGTTAGCCTATTCTTGCCTTGAGCTTCTGATTCTCATGTCTCTACCTTTCAAATCCTAAGGTTATAAGCCAAACCACCTATGCCACCAGTAGTCTAAAATTGGACAACAATGAAGACATTCCTGAATATTCCTGTCAAAAGTGAAAGATACAGAAGAAAGAACTACATATAAATTACTACAGTAAATGAATTTAAGTTACCTAATAATAAAAGTGTGGAAAGTAGGAAATGAGACTAAATCGAAATATACAATGCTCTTTTATATCAGTAAGTACATGTATAGAGAAATTATAGAAAAGGGAAATAGTAATGACATGTGTCTAGATATTTTTCTTTCAATGAATTAATGTATTAATTGAATGCTGTTTTTAAAAAAAGTTGGAGACATTTACAGTTAGCAAAAGAGCTTAAATAGCATGTATTCTGTTGCTCCAAATCATCCTCTCTGGCATCCTGGTTCCATTATGTGGAATGGCATTGTTGAGAGTAAAAACCCAACTCTTGTTACTACCAGAGAGGTTTGATCCTGACTAAAGTCCGGGCTAATAGTCACTACTAACCACAAGAATAATCCCATATTCTCTCTCTCTCTCTCTCTGTGTGTCTCTTGTGTGTGTATGTGTGTGTGTGTGCGTGTGTGTGTTGCATGCATGCTTGTGTGACTGTCTGCTACCAACTGGTGAGCACCTACAAGAAGTAGAATGAGAATAGTTAGCATAGCAGGTGCTCTTCTCTATCACCCTCCACTTGCTTTTTCACCTTGAGACAGGATCTCTCACAGACTAAAGAAAACTCACCATTTCAGATTCGTTGGTTAATGACCAAACTATGAGATCTCACTGTCTCCATCCAGCACCTCTCAATGCTGAGATGACAGGCATAGACACCAATGCCGGGCATAGTTCTCATCGCTTTGTTGAATCATCCCTCTAGGAGTCCAATAACCCATTATTGATGTGCAATTAAAAAAAAAAACTGTGGAATATTACAATGGATGATCATTCATCTATATACAGGTGCAGAAAAGTAAGTTCTACTTAAAGACTTTCAAAATGGGAAAATCCTTAGGTTCCTTGGTAATGTAAAATGTTTCCAGTGTTAAGCTAAGTAATGGTTTCCATAAGTTGGCAACTTGCTGGCTCCTTTCTTCAGTGAAGCAGCATTTAATTTTTACACATTGCAACGCAATGGGCAGTATGATTATTCTACACTTTAGAGACGAAAATAGTAAAATGAATAAAAAGTCTTCACAGTTAAGTATGTAAATTACAGGCATGAGATGCTCTTCCTCAAGCTTTGGTTTCCAGGACATATCCAACATGCAGTGGCTTTCAGCCTTTGTGAAGTGAGAAGCCTGGTGGTCCTATAGCAGTAGATAGTCCTCCACAGCCTGGAGGCTTGGCCATGTTTAATGGGCTGAATCTAAAGTGACAGCAAGACTGCACCCACTCTTGAGACATGAGCTCAAAGCGTTTTTGCTTCGCCCGATTTTTGCGGCTGGCACTTCCTGCATTTCCAGCTGCCTATATTGTCACATTACCACTCTTGTCTTCTATCAGACACTGATGCTCTCTTTTTTCAAAGAAACTGCTTGTTTATACCAAAGGCCCCAAGTGATTCAGGCTTGTTCTCCACAAAAATCCCATCCTGCAGAGAGATATTGACAGAGATTAGGATATGACTTTCTTGTGAGCATTGAATCATCCCAGTACCACAAAGGTTCTGTGTCATATCGCATTATATCCATCCGTTTTCATAAGTTTTAGGAGATTTACTTTTATTTGTGTGTATGTGTGTGTGTAAATGTTAGTGCAGGTGTTTGTACAAGTGGGTCAGTCTTACCAATTTTCTGAAGATAGAGCTGTGAGTTGTGTACAAGCAATTGTGAGTTATCTAACTTTGGTGGAGGGGATTCAAACTTTGGTCTTCTGCAAAGGTACGATGTAGTCTTAGCCACTGAGCCACCCTCTTGTCCCACTATAGAATTTTCATGATGTAAATGACAATCTTTTCTTCAGTTAGAAAGCACTAGTTATAAATATGGCTGTTCATATTGTTAACCAGGGTTTGGTAGAGAGAATAGACTGGATAATATAAAGGTCAAACTTAGGAGTTTCCAGAATTTTACCCAAAGTAATTTTTAAAATTATGTTTAAGTTTCTACCCCTGTCAAGTCAAACCCAGAGTTTTCAACTTAAGTAAGGGGAAGCAAAGTGCAGAATTTGGTAAATTTTAGAATGTTGTGTTTGAGATGAAAGTAAGAAGAAACTGATGCCAGAAAATAAAAACATGAGTAATGAAATAAAAGCTTCATTTTATAAAGAAAGGTGGTTTTAAAAAAGAAACATATACTTTTTGTATATTGTGCTTTTGTGCGTCTTCTTTATATCCACAGTAGCATTGAAGAGCAGAAAAAACAATGCTGAGAATAGAACAGAGAAGTAAAAACACAATTTGTGAAATCTCAGTCAATGGTATCTTTGTGGACATAAAGAACGTTGACTCACTTTATTTCAAAACAGAAAACTTAGATCACTTGCATGCCTGCCTCCCTTATTCTCCAGGTATAATCCATCACCATGACTGCTGATTGTTGTTCTTACAAAGCTCCTCAAACCCATCTATCCGCGGCATTGCCCTCGCTACCCTGTGAATAGCTCCTGTCAGGAGTGCCTGCGGTTCCTGGTGACAGACATTAAAAAGAGGAAGCATGAAGGGTCTCTCTGTTGGACCCTTAAAAAAGCTCAATATCTGCGATAAGGCTTAGCAAGCTAGAGCAGTCACACATTAGAGCAGTGTAACTAGAGCTCTCCTAGTGATAATGCGGTAAAAGAGTATGAAAAATTTAAGACATATAAATTACTATCTTCAAATTAAGAAAGCTAAGTAGAACTTAGATGTACACATCATAAAAAATGATTCCCAAATATGTGAAAACATTTCCATATTAAGCTAATGTTTTCTCTCAGAAAAATTCCATTAAAAACAAGGATGAGTGAGCCTGTATCCTTTGTGCAAATTTATTATATGATTTACTTGATTGCATTAAGCTCTTGCAAGAATTGACACATATGGGAGGATGACTTTTTATTTGAAATTTTGTTGCTTATACCAGGGTTCATCAAGCTGTTTTATATTTATTTTCTCTGATTAATGATACATCAAAATTCTAATTCTAGTACCAATTTGTAATTTTGTGTTGGCAACTAGAGAGAATGAAACAGTAATGTAGACAACAGGCAGAATTGATTTGTATCCATCTCCTTTGAATTCCAGTAAATGATTCCCAAATGTACTTTTTTGTTGCAGCAAACTCAATATTATAGCCTTATATTTCTTAACTAATAAGTACATTTCTTCTGAGAGCTGAGATATTCTTTAAGGACAACAGTGCGGTAGGTGATACGGTTCCCATATTACCAGTCATTCTAAATTAGAGGTTTCATGGTTAGAAGTACCTAGTGTTAAGCTTCACATCGTTTATGAAGACAAATCATATACTTAAATGTTTAGTTACTATAAATGGTTTTTGTGGGAGTTTTAAAAACAAATGTAAATGCTTCAGAATTAGTAGGAAATGAACTAAAACTAAGGTGACTACAATGGTGCAAAACTGATCATAAGGGGAGAAGAGACATTAATTAATAAAACAAAATACCTTTTAAGGAAAAAAAAGCAAAGAAGGGGAATAAAATATAGAGTGTGGATGAAGCAGGTCTGAGAAATGGGAGGATCAGAGTGTGGAGAGGAGGTAAGAGGGGTCATGAGAGAGAATTCAAATAAAATTAAGGGGTATTTGATAGTAATTTGAAAACCTAATACAGGAGAATCTTTGGTATATATACATATATGAACAAAATCTAAATGAAATAATCAAAGAATGGGAATCATAGCATCCCAATTGGTCATTTCTGACCACTCAACAAAACTCCCAGTGTAAGGACTGGGTTTACATCCCTTAGTGAATTGTTGACTAAGGGGGACTCCATAAGAATTCAAAGAACCCAGGCTATTAGCAAGACTATGGGTTGCTTCCCACCAGCTGACAACAAGGTCCCATTGCTGAAGACAACACCTATACAAGTCACTGAAGAGGAAGATGTCTAGGTGGTGCCTCCACAAAACCTTACCTTTGTGCTCCAGTCTTTAGTACAGGAGCATATTGTACACATGATTTCAAAAGAAAAGCAAACATCAACACAGCCATAAGCCCTTTACCTATAATTGTGTAGTGCCTGAAAAGACATGCTAGAGCAATGGTAACATAAAAGGTGTTGGAATAAATAGCCAATAACTAATCTGACATTCAGGAGATGTAGCCAACACCTAACACTGCTTGGGAATAACCTAAGATTAGATAGTTTCAGGGACTTAAGAGTAAAAACAAATATTGTGATCTTACAAAATCTGTAATGATAAAATGAACCGTAATGATCATAGATCAGTGTCTTATTCAATTATCACCAGAAAAACTTTCTTTGTGGCAAATGGGAATAAATAGATCCTGAACCAGACAGAGTGGGAAACCTTGCTACACTCCAGTCCTAAATGGGATCTCCAGCAAATCCCTCCCTTCAGAGCTCAGAACCCACAGAAGAGCAGAAAGTTAAATTCAAGGGTAATGAGGAAAACACCAAAAAAAAAAATCCAAAAGACTCTAAATCAACATGAGTAGAACTCAAACCGACTCACAATGGCGAAATAAGCATACACAGGGCCTTTTGCGGGCCTGCACCAGATACGCATGCATATATATATTATGACTTTCAGTTTAATGTTTTTATGAGATTCATGAGTAAATAAATGAGCAGGTCACTGATTGCTGTGTCTTTTTCTTTGAGTTCTTTTCATTCTGTTGTTTTACCTTGTTCAACTCTGAAATAATTTTTTTATTTATCTTACTGCATTTCTTTGTTATATTAAAAATGAATGAATGAAGAAAATAATGCAAAATTAGCCAGTAGAGTAAAGATTAACAATTGAACTGTCATTTAAACCTCCTGGGACAGAAAATCAGTTTTTTCAAACAAAATGTCACTTTGCATATGAATCCCGCTCCAGGACAGACCTCATGTTAGTAGATTTAACCAACATATAATGAATTCCCTCAGTTAGTTGGTATGTGCTTTGATTTTGCTACAGTTTGGTTTTTTTTTTTTTTTATTTTTTGGGGACTTGGTTTTGTTTTGTTTTCTTGGTTTGAGAGTTTTCTTGTTTGTAGTGCGTGAGTGGGGCCCCTTTGTTCTGTCCCTCCAACTGGCATACATCTGAAATAACCACAGAAATTGTATTAATTAAATTGCTGCCTGGCCCATTAGTTCTAGCCTCTTATTGGCTAACTCTCACATCTTGATTAACCCATTTCTATTAAATCTGTGTATCACCATGAGGTGGAAGTGGCTTACTGGAAAGATTATAACCCAGGAACGTCTCAAGCCGGAGATTCATGGCGTCTGCCTGACTCTATACTTTTTCCCAGCATTCTTTTCTGTCTTCCCCCACCAACCTGAGTTCTGTGCTATCAAGTAGGCCAAAGCAGTTTCTTTAATAACCAATGAAAGCAACACAAATACAGAAGGACCTCCTACATCAGTTGTTGTACTGATTTTTTGCTTGCTATTTGAGAAAGAACTTAAGGCTGGGGGGGTAGAGAGAAATGAGAGGACCTTTAAAAAAAAAAAAGATTTGAGTGAAGGAAAAGAATATGATCAAAATATATAAATATAAATAAATAAATAAAATGGAAAAGGGGACAAACAGCAAACAAATAACACATGTTAAACATGTACCTCATAGAGTCAGAAATGGACCACTTATTTTACCTAACAAATATGATATCAGGAGAGTTCGCAGAAATGAGACTTCTTCCAGACGAAGGCAGCACAAAAATGGAAGTTAGGTTACTGAGGCTTGCTTGCACGCACAGTGTTTTTATGGATTCAAGGCATGGACTGTTGAGTCAGACAAGAAAAATAGATATTGGCATTTGAGGTAAAGTGTTAACAGAACTTAACACCTTATTCCTTTTTAAATATATATCAACTGCGTACTAAGAAATAAAGCTAGAACTTGTTTGCAAAGATTAATGAGCATATTCTTTCAGACACAACCATCTTTGCTAAAGTTCAAATAGTGTGTCCATGCTTAAAAACATACTATTCATACCTGCGAATCATGCCACTTTACAAATAACGACAAAACTGTTATTTCAACAGTATTTATCCAAACAAGATTCCTTGGAGACCCTGATGATAATGGGATTTTGGTACAGAATACAGGAGATGTAACTCAGTCCATTTTAAATCACTGTTGCAACAAGTTATCTTATTCCATCAGGAGTTTCTTCATAGCATAGTTAATTGGTGACATCGCGGTTCACCTTCTTTCCATTAGTCAAGGAGAAATGAGAGTCCTGCATGCACAGTTGGCATACAGCTGGGGATTAGGGAAAGGATAAAATGGAATGTGACTCACATGGAGACTCTTAACTTAAAAGTTTGAGAGATCTCTGATTAGTTTTTAAATTATGTTCAAGAAAAAAAATAGATGGTGTTCAGGTATAAACAGGAAAGGAAAAAAAAACTTTCAATGCCTATTGTGGTTCAATAGAACTGTTCATATCCTGAGCAGTGAGACTTTGTTTTAAGATGTGAGACTTTATCTTTGGAAATTACTCAGTCTCAATTTCTATTATCATCTCTATTTTATGTTTGTAGGAATTATCTCCCCATCCCTGTGTGTTGACTTTATACAAGATTTTTCTGCTGGCAATTTTACAGACTATAGAACCTAAAAATCCTTCTGGTACTGAATGTCAAATTTTGTCCCTTAAATCTTCTTCTGTTCTTAGGTGATGCAGGGAGCCTTAAAGTGACTGAAATGTGATGACTTCCCAAGGCTAATGAAGCGAAAAGAAGAGGAAATCTGAGCAGAACATGTTTCCTACTGTGCCATCAACATCCTGGCCACATTGCTTCCATTATAAGACAGTTGTAATACATCCTCCTTCTCCGGTTTCTGCAAGTTTCCAGCCTCCTATTGATTGTCTAGGCCTTCTCAATACTTCCCATAAATTTACTTTTACATAGTTATTAGATATCATTAGCAAATTTATATGGAAATGAACAGAAAGAACAGAGAAACGAGATGAATTTACTGCTGTGTCAATAATAGGTAATGTTAACATATTGAGTGTTCAGTCTTGTTCACTTTTAAAAAGAAATAAGAAATTGATTCTTCACTCCCATGTAGTTAGGAGTTTTTCTGAATTAAAAAATGGTCGCTGCTTGGCTTAATTTCTCATGGTTAGTTTCCTTGCTTCTACATCGAAGTGTCAGGCAATGTAGGTGTAAGACTATACAAAGGTCTTTGAGGATAAAAATCTCGAAGTTTTCTCTAAAAGAATAGAAACAGTGAATTTATTTATATGCATCATCAAATACAGATACATTCAAAAATAATATTTCAAAGGAAAAAAAACAATATTTCCTGTGCTCACAAGGACGGTACATGTAATGCACCTTTGTATTAAAAGAGACCTTTGTAACTTTGATGTTCAAATCTTTAAATCCCAGGTTGAACTGAGGAGCAA
>CAWTZC010000471.1:0-37378 GCA_963919715.1 Microtus obscurus
CTCAGCTATAAAGACAGACATTACCTCAGAGTAAAAGGTTGCAGAAAGATTTTCCAACCAAAAGGACCTAAGAAACAAGCTGATATAGCTATTTTAATATCTAAAAAACAATTTAACCTAAAATTAATCAAAAGAGATGAATTTGATATTTGTCAGGAAAAATCCATTAAGATGAAATCTCAATTCTTGAACATCTGTGCCCCAAATACCAGGCACTCACATTTGTAAAGGATACATTATTAAAACTCAAATTTCACATTCCACCTCACACACTAATAGTGGGAGACTTCAACACTACAGTGTAATCCCCCATCAAAATCCAAGCATGATTCTTTACAGATCTTGAAAGAAAAATACTCAACTTCATGTGGGAAAACAAAAAGCAACAATAGCCAAAATGGTACTGCACAAGAAAGAAACTTCCAGAGGCATCACTATCCTTGACTTTAAGCCCCTACTATAAAGTATAGTCATGGAAACAGTTGATTTTGCCACAAAACAGACAGGAACACCAATGGAGTCAAATAGAAGATCGTGATATTAATTCTCACACTGGAATAGTTGATTTTTGACAAAGGAACTAAAATTATACAGTGAAAAAAGCATCTTCCAGAAATAGTGCTGTTATAACTGGATGTCAACGTGTATGAAAATGCAGATAGATCCATATCTATCCCCAGGCACAAAACTCAATTCCAAATGGATTGAAAACCTCAACATAAACTCCATCTGAGCTGACTCTCATACAAGGGAAAGTGGGAAACAGCTTTGAATGCATGGGCACAGAAGACCACTTCCTGAATATAACACTAATAGTACAGACACTGAGATCAACAATTATTAAATGATACCTCATGAAACTAAGAAGCTTCTGTAAGGCAAAAGACACAGTCAAGAAGCACAAAATGGGAGCCTACAAAATGGGAAAAATGTCTTTATCAACCCCACTTCAGACAGACAGTTCATCTCCAAAATATACAAAATACTCAAGGAACTATATATCAAAATATCAAATAACCCAATTTAAAAAATAGGGTACAGATCTAGACAGAATTCTCAACATAGGAATCTTTAATGGCCAAAAGGCACTTAAGGAACTGCTCAAAATCCTTACCTATCAGGAAAATGCAAATCAAAACAACTCTGAGATATCATCTTAAACCAGTCAGAATGGAAAGATCAAAAACACTAATGAAAGCTTATGCTGGAGAGGATGCAGAGTAAGAGAAACATTCCTCCATTGCTGGTGGGAGTGCAAAATTGTACAGGCACTTTGGAAATCAATATGGTAGTGTCTCAAAAATGGGGAATCAATTTATCTCAAGATCCAGCAATACCATTTTGGACATATACCCAAAGGATGCAGACCCATTCCACAAAGACATTTTCTCAACTATGTTCATAAGAGCATTATTCATACTGACAAGACTGGAAACAACTGTAATGCCCATCGACACCAGATAAAAAAAATGTGGTGTATTTACACAAGAGATTACTACTCAGCAGTAAAAATCAATGACATCTTGAAATTTGCAGGCAAATGCATGGAACTAGAAAAAAATCCTCAGTGAGGTAACCCAAACACAGAAAGACAAACATGATATATACTCACTCATAAGTGGATATTAGACATAAATCAAAGGATGACCAGTCTACAGTCCACAACTCCAGAGAAGACCAGAAACAAGGAGAACCTTAGGAGAAACATACATGGATAGCCCTGGGACAGGGAAGTTGACAAGATCTCCTTAGAAAATTGGCAGTGCTGGGGGAAGAGTTTTAGGAGAGTAGGAAAGGGAGAAGGGGAGCAGAGAGGAGAACTTGAGGGATCCGGAAGTTGGAAAGTGCGGTAAAGGACAGAGATGGAGAGCAAGGAAAGAGATACCTTGAATGGGAGCCGTTTTGGAGTTATCGAGAAACCAGGCACTAGGGAAACTCTTGGGAAACTGCAAGGATGATCCAGGTAAGAATCTAAGCAATAATAAAGAAGGTACCTTAATTGCCATTTTCTGGTAATCAGATTGATGATTACCTTAACTCTCACCATAGAAACTTCATCCAACAACTAATGGAAGCAGATGCCGAGACTCACAGATAAGCACTGGGCAGAACTCCTGGAATCAATTCATAGAGAGGGAGGAGTGATATTATGAGCAAAGGGGCCAAGATCATGATGGGGATACCCACAGTAAGAGTTGACTCGTGCTAGTGGGAGCTCACTGACCCTGGACTGAGAGTTGGGAAACCAGCATAAGTTTGAACGAGGCCCTCTCAATGTGGGTGATAGTTGTGTCGTATGGGGCTACTAGGAATGCAAGCAGTATTTATCCCTAGTGCATTAACTGGCTTTTTGGATTCCACTCCCTAAGGAGGAATACCTTGCTCAGCCTAGACACAGTGGGGAGGGCCTTGGTCCTGCATTACCTGATGTGACAGACTGTGTTGACTCCCCAAAGGAGGCTTCACCCTCTCTGAGGAGTGGATGGGAGGTGGGATAGGGAGAAGGTGGGGGGAGTGGGAGAATGGGAGACAGAGGGAATTGGAGTTGATATGTAAAGTAAGATTACTTTAAAAATAAAAAAAATAAATGTAGAAAACAAAAAAAGAGAGCAGAAGTGAAGAAAAAATATTTTATAGTCTTCTTATTGAGACACACAAGATAATTTCATCAGCAATTCCTAGGAATCATTTTGTTACTATTAGTAGAAACATTCTTATTAATATGAAAGTTATTTTGCATTTTAATATTCAAACAGATTTCTGTATCTCACCTATATTTACCTTATCATGGAATAGATTTTTGTAAATGTCTTCAATAATTATTATTTCTATAATCCCCTAAATTTATTATATCTTATTAATCTATCGTGTCTAGTAGAGTACTCTAGATATTTCTAATTTTAAACATTATTCTTATAAAAATAAATCAAGCATCAGATTATTTCTGAATGCTTGATATTTACCAAGCACTGTTTCTAATGTCCATGTGTATATTACATAATATAAAGTAATGTTTTAAACAAAATATATACAAAGATTTGATACTAAATATTATTATTATCAAATAAACTAAAGGAAATCATAAACTGGCCCTATTAAGTGTCAAACTGTACTGTGTAACAGATATGTGTTGTCACCAGAATATTCTTTTTTAGTACTGAAGCTTAACATTACCATGTGTTTGGAATATCAAAGGTAAAGACCAATCTTCAAAAAATGTATTCTTAAATCTGGAAAAGGGAATTCAATAATCAGACTTTTCAGCAGGTAGAGAGTATAGCCAGGTTCTATCTGCCAAGTTCTTTACTTCCTATATTATATTTAAGATGTGACATAAAGAAGAAAAGAGAAGTATGTTTCCCAAGTAAACTCAAAAATTAACAAAGACAAAAAAGAAGAAAATATAGGGTCCCTTGAAACTTTATTTTCTTTTTCTGAGCTGAGGGAAGGTCAGAGAACAGCCAGGAACCTCATACCAGGGACCAACAAAAACATGCTTTTGATCTTTGAAAAATATGTCTTAGGTTTCTCTCAGATGACTGGGCACCCTACAGCAGACTATAGAGTCTGCTGGCTCCTCTGTAGATACATGGCTATGACTTGATAAATCATAAGGAACAGGAGGAGATCCTCCAACAAATTCTGGACATTGAATCTCATCTTGGAGATTAAAAATCAATCACTCCTTAAAACCTAAGAAGAGATAAGGGTTAAATTTAGCCAAGAAAATGCTTGGTCTTCTCCTTCCCACTTTCAAAATGGAATGACCTTTGAATGAAATGAACTTCTTAAGCCGAAGAAATTGTATCTTGAATGAGTCAGTATTTCATGCTTTCCCCTCTTTTACTCTTCTTTAAAACCACAAATTGTCTTTAGATGGTGATTTCTACCTGCCCAAATAGTACTAGTCCTAAAACTATCACAAGAAAATGCTTACATATATAAACTTGCTATCTTAGCTTTGATCAATTATAGAAGAAAAGCTATCATTCCCATACACCTTAAAAATCAACATTTTCAACTACTTCACACAGAAAATGCCCCAGGGGTTCTTGGAGACTTGGAGGTAAAAATTATCCATGTTCATTTTGCAAGGTTGTAGAAGTGTAAGATATATATGACTTAACTCTTTTCACAAAATTAAATAAAATTGATATGATCTTGTACTCATGAAAAAATGCTCAGACAATTCCCCTTCTGGCCAATAGTCCATGTATTGATTTTGTGTGGGTGCATTAGGGGTTGAGAAAGGCCTCTTGTAAGTGAGGTAGCTTTGGACTCATTAGATAGCCTATTCTTTTTTTTTCATGAAATTTATTTATTTATTTTTTTTAATTTATTTATTTATTTAAGATTTCCGTCTTTTCCCCACCGCAGCCTCCCATTTCCCTCCCCTCCCCCCAGTCAAGTCCCCCTCCTCTTCAGCCCAAAGAGCTGTCAGGGTTCCCTGCCCTGTGGGAAGTCCATGGACTACCTACCTCCATCCAGGTCTAGTAAGGTGAGCTTCCAAACTGCCTAGGCTCCCACAAAGCCAATACGTGCAGTAGGATCAAAACCCATTGCCATTGTTCTAGAGATCTCAGTAGTCCTCATTGTCTCTATGTTTTTTCCCAAGACGGTTTTAACCCAGGCTTTTTCAGACCCAGGCCAGGCTGGCCTTGGTGAGTTCCCCGATAGGACATCCCCATTGTCTCAGTGTGTGGGTACACCCCCTGCAGTCCTGAGTTCCTTTAGATGAGCCTATTCTTGCCTTGAGCTTCTGATCCTCATGTCTCTACCTTTCAAATCCTAAGGTTATAAGCCAGAGCCACTATGCCACCAGTAGTCTAAATATTTGTAATGAAGACATTCCTGAATATTCCTGTCAAAGAGTGAAAGATACAGAAGAAGAACTAGCATATAAATTACTACAGTAAATGAATTTAAGTTACCTAATAATAAAAGTGTGGAAAGTAGGAAATGAGACTAAATCGAAATATACATATTTTCTTTTATATCAGTAAGTACATGTATAGAGGAAATTATAGAAAGGAAATATTAATGACATGTGTCTAGATATTTTCTTTCAATGAATTAATGTATTAATTGAATGCTGTTTTTAAAAAAGTTGAGACATTTACAGTTAGCAAAGAGCTTAAATAGCATGTATTCTGTTGCTCCAAATCATCCTCTCTGGCATCCTGGTTCCATTATGTGGGAATGGCATTGAGAGCAAAAAACCCAACTCTTGTTACTACCAAGAGGTTTGATCCTGACTAAGTCCGAACTAATAGTCACTACTAACCTACTAGAATAATCCCATATTCTCTCTCTCTCTCTCTGTGTGTGTCTCTGTGTGTGTGTATGTGTGTGTGTGTGTGTGTTGCATGCATGCTTGTGTGACTGTCTGTAACAACATGAGCACCTACAAGAAGTAGAATAGAATGTTAGCATAGCAGGTGCTCTTCTCTATCACCCTCCACTTGCTTTTTCACCTTGAGACAGGATCTCTCACAGACTAAAGAAACTCACCATTTCAGATTCATTAGTTAGCCAGCAAACTTATGAGATCTCACTGTCTCCATCCAGCACCTCTCAATGCTGAGATGACAGGCATAGACACCAATGCCGGGCATAGTTCTCACGCTTTGTTGAATCATCCCTCTAGGAGTCTAATAACCCATTATTGATGTGCAATTAAAAAAAAAAACCTTGAGGAATATTACAATGGATGATCATTCATCTATATACAGGTGCAGAAAAGTAAGTTCTACTTAAAGACTTTCAAAATGGGAAAATCCTTAGGTTCCTTGGTAATGTAAAATGTTTCAGTGTTAAGCTAAGAAGTAATGGTTTCCATAAGTTGGCAACTTGCTGGCTCCTTTCTTTGAAGCAGCATTTAATTTTTACACAGTGCAACGCAATGGGCAGTATGATTATTCTACACTTTAGAGACGAAAATAGTAAAATGAACAAAAAGTCTTCACAGTTAAGTATGTAAATTACAGGCATGAGATGTTCTTGCTCAAGCTTTGGTTTCAGGACATATCCAACATGCAGTGGCTTTCAGCCTTTGTGATGAGAAGCCTGGTGGTCTATAGCAGTAGATAGTCCTCCACAGCCTGGAAATGGCCATGTTTAATGGGCTGAATCTAAGTGACAGCAAGACTGCACCCACTCTTGAGACATGAGCTCAAAGCGTTTTTGCTTCGCCCGATTTTAACGACTGTACTTCCTGCATTTTCAGCTGCCTATATTGTCACATTACCCTCTTGTCTTCTATCAGACACTCGATGTCTCTTTTTTCAAAGAAACTGCTTGTTTATACCAAAGGCCCCAAGTGATTCAGGCTTGTTCTCCACAAAAATCCCATCCTGCAGAGAGATATTGACAGAGATTAGGATATGACTTTCTTGTGAGCATTGTTTATCCAGTACCACAAAGGTTCTGCTGTCATATGCATTATATCCATCCGTTTTCATAAGTTTTAGGAGATTTACTTTTATTTGTGTGTATGTGTGTGTAAATGTTAGTGCAGGTGTTTGTACAAGTGGGTCAGTCTTGCAATTTTCTGAAGATAGAGTTGTGAGTTGTGTACAAGCAATTGTGAGTTATCTAACTTTGGTGGAGGGATTCAAACTTTGGTCTTCTGCAAAGGTAAGATGTAGTCTTAGCCACTGAGCCACCTCTCTTGTCCCACTATAGAATTTTCATGATGTAAATGACAATCTTTTCTTCAGTTAGAAAGCACTAGTTATAAATATGGCTGTTCATATTGTTAACCAGGGTTTGGTAGAGAGAATAGACTGGATAATATAAAGGTCAAACTTAGGAGTTTCCAGAGATTTTACCCAAAGTAATTTTAAAATTATGTTTAAGTTTCTACCCTGTCAAGTCAAACCCAGAGTTTTCAACTTAAGTAAGGAAACGAAGTACAGAATTTGGTAAATTTTAGAATATTGTGTTGAGATGAAAGTAAGAAGAAACTGATGCCAGAAAATAAAAACATGAGTAATGAAATAAAGCTTCATTTTATAAAGAAGGTGGTTTTAAAAGAAACATATACTTTTTTGTATATTGTACTTTTGTGGTCTTCTTTATATCACAGTAGCATTGAAGAGCAGAAAAAACAATGCTGAGAATAGAACAGAAGTAAAAACACATTTTGTGAAATCTCAGTCAATGGTATCTTTGTGGACATAAAGAACGTTGACTCACTTATTTCAAAACAGAAAACTTGGGAGTCATACTTGCATGCCTGCCTCCCTTATTCTCCAGGTATAATCCATCACCATGACTGCTGATTGTTGTTCTTACAAAGCTCTCAAACCCATCTATCAGCGGCATTGCCCTCGCTACCCTGTGAATAGCTCCTGTCAGGAGTGCCTGCGGTTCCTGTTGACAGACATTAAAAGGAAGCATGAAGGTCTCTCTGTATTGGACCGCTTAAAAGCTCAATATCTGCGATAAGGCTTAGCAAGCTAGAGCAGTCACACATTAGAGCAGTGTAACTAGAGCTCTCTAGTGATAATGCGGTAAAGTGAAAAAAATTTAAGCCGCATATAAATTACTATCTTCAAATTAAAGCTAAGTAGAACTTAGATGTGCACATCATAAAAAATGATTCCCAAATATGTGAAAACATTTCCATATTAAGCTAATGTTTTCTCTCAGAAAAAATTCCATTAAAAACAAGGATGAGTGAGCCTGTATCCTTTTGTGCAAATTTATTATATGATTTACTAAATTGCATTAAGCTCTTGCAAGAATTGACACATATGGGAGGATGACTTTTTATTTGAAATTTTGTTGCTTATACCAGGGTTCATCAAGCTGTTTTATATTTATTTCTCTGATTAATGATACATCAAAATTCTAATTCTAGTACCAATTTATGGTGTGTTGGCAACTAGAGAATGAAACAGTAATGTAGACAACGGGCAGAATTGATTTGTATCCATCTCCTTTGAATTCCAGTAAATGATTCCCAAATGTGCTTTTTTGTTGCAACCAAACTCAATATTATAGCCTTATATTTCTTAACTAATAAGTACATTTCTTCTGAGAGCTGAGATATTCTTTAAGGACAACAGTGCGGTAGGTGATACGGTTCATATTACCAGTCATTCTAAATTAGAGGTTTCATGGTTAGAAGTACCTAGTGTTAAGCTTCATCGTTTTTGAAGACAAATCATATACTTAAATGTTTAGTTACTATAAATGGTTTTTGTGGGAGTTTTAAAAACAAATGTAAATGCTTCAAATTGGTAGGAAATGAACTAAAACTAGGTGACTACAATGGTGCAAAACTGATCATAAGGGGAGAAGAGACATTAATTAATAAAACAAAATACCTTTTAAGGAAAAAAAAAGCAAAGAAGGGGAATAAAATAGATGTGGATAGAAGCAGGTCTGGAATGGGAGGATCAAGTGTGGAGAGGAGGTAAGAGGGGGTCATGAGAGAGAATTCCAGATAAAATTAAGGGGTATTTGATAAGTAATTTGAAAACCTAATACAGGAGAATCTTCCAAACATATATACATATATGAACAAAATCTAAATGAAATAATCAAAGAATGGGAATCATAGCATCCCAATTGGTCATTTCTGACCACTCAACAAAGCTCCCAGTGTAAGGACTGGGTTACATCCTTAGTGAATTGTTGACTAAGGGGACTCCATGGGGAATTCCAAAGAACCCAGGCTATTAGCAAGACTATAGGTTGCTTCCCACCAGCTGACAGCAAGGTCCCATTGCTGAAGACAACACCTATACAAGTCACTGAAGAGGAAGATGTCTAGGTGGTGCCTCCACAAAACCTTACCTTTGTGCTCCAGTCTTTAGTACAGGAGCATATTGTACATGATTTCAAAAGAAAAGCAAACATCAACACAGCCATAAACCCTTTACCTATAATTGTGTAGTGCCTGAAAAGACATGCTAGAGCAATGGTAACATAAAAGGTGTTGGAATAAATAGCCAATAACTAATCTGACATTCAGGAGATGTAGCCAACACCCTAACACTGCTTGGGGAACAATAACCTAAGATTAGATAGTTCAGGGACTTAAGGTAAAAACAAATATTATCGATCTTACAAAATCTGTAATGATAAAATGAACCCTAATGATCATAGATCAGTGTCTTATTCAATTATCACCAGAAAAACTTTCTTTGCAGCAAATGGGAATAAATAGATCCACAGCCAGACAGAGTGGGAGACCTTGCTACACTCAGTCCTAAATGGGATCTCCAACAAATCCCTCCCTTCAGAGCTCAGGGAAACCCACAGAAGAGGGGGCAGAAAGAAAGTTAAATTCAAGGGGGTTAATGAGGAAAACACCAAAAAAAAAAAAATCCAAAAGACTCTAAATCAACATGAGCAAGACTCAAATAAACTCACAATGGCGAAATAAGCATACATAGGGCCTTTTCACGGGCCTGCACCAGATCGCCTGCATATATATATTATGACTTTCAGTTTAATGTTTTTATGAGATTCATGAGTAAATAAATGAGCAGGTCACTGATTGCTGTGTCTTTTGTTTGAGTTCTTTTCATTCTGTTGGTTTACCTTGTTCAACTCTGAAATAATTTTTTTATTTATCTTACTGCATTTCTTTGTTATATTAAAAATGAATGAATGAAGAAAATAATGCAAACTTAGCCAGTAGAGTAAAGATTAACAATTGAACTGTCATTTAAACCTCCTGTGACAGGGAAAATCAGTTTTTTTTTTTCAAACAAAATGTCACTTTGCATATGAATCACTCCAGGACAGACCTCATGTTCAGTAGTTAACCAACATATAATGAATTCCTCAGTTAGTTGGTATGTGCTTTGATTTTGCTACAGTTTGGTGTTTTGTTTTGTTTTATTTTTTTTAATTTGGGGACTTGGTTTTGTTTTGTTTTCTTGGTTTGAGAGTTTTCTTGTTTGTAGTGCGTGAGTGGGGCCCCTTTGTTCTGTCCCACTCAACTAGCTTACATCTGATAACCACACAGAAATTGTATTAATTAAATTGCTGCCTGGCCCATTAGTTCTAGCCTCTTATTGGCTAACTCTCACATCTTGATTAACCCATTTCTATTAAATCTGTGTATCACCATGAGGTCGTGGCTTACTGGGAAAGATTATAACCCAGGAACGTCTCGAGCCGGAGATTCATGGCGTCTGCCTGACTCTGCTCTTTTTCCCAGCATTCTTTTCTGTCTCCCCACCAACCTGAGTTCTGTGCTATCAAGTAGGCCAAAGCAGTTTCTTTAATAACCAATGAAAGCAACACAAATACAGAAGGACCTCCTACATCAGTTGTTGTACTGATTTTTTGCTTGCTATTTGAGAAAGAACTTAAGGCTGGGGGTAGAGAGAAATGAGAGGACCTTAAAAAAAAAAAAAGATTTGGTGAAGGAAAAGAATATGATCAAAATATATTTAAATATAAATAAATAAATAAAATGGAAAAGGGGACAAACAGCAAACAAATAACACATGTTAAACATGTACCTCGTAGAGTCAAGAAATGGACCACTTATTTTACCTAACAAATATGATATCAGGAGAGTTCGCAAGAAATGAGACTTCTTCCAGAGGCAGCAGCAGCACCATAAAAAATGGAGATTAGGTTACTGAAACTGCTTGCACTTTCAGTGTTTTTATGGATTCAAGGCATGGACTGTTGAGTCAGACAAGAAAAATAGATATTGGCATTTGAGGTAAAGTGTTAACAGAACCAACACCTTATTCCTTTTTAAATATATATCAACTCGTACTAAGAAATAAAGCTAGAACTTGTTTGCAAAGATTAATGAGCATATTCTTTCAGACATAACCATCTTTGCTAAAGTTCAAATAGTGTGTCCATGCTTAAAAACATACTATTCATACCTGCGAATCATGCCACTTTACAAGTAACGACAAAACTGTTATTTCAACAGTATTTATCAAACAAGATTCCTTGGAGACCTGATGATAATGGGATTTTGAATGCCGAATACAGGGGATGTAGCTCAGTCCATTTTAAATCACTGTTGCAACAAGTTATCTTATTCCATCAGGAGTTTCTTCATAGCATAGTTAATTGGTGACATCGCGGTTCACCTTCTTTCCATTAGTCAAGGAGAAATGAGAGTCCTGCATGCACAGTTGGCATACAGCTGGGGATTAGGGAAGGATAAAATGGAATGTGACTCACATGGAGACTCTTAACTTAAAAGTTTGAGAGATCTCTGATTAGTTTTTAAATTATGTTCAAGAAAAAAAAATAGATGGTGTTCAGGTATAAACAGGAAGGGAGAAAAAAACTTTCAATGCCTATTGTGGTTCAATAGAACTGTTCATATCCTGAGCAGTGAGACTTTTTGTTTTTTAAGATGTGAGACTTTATCTTTGGAAATTACTCAGTCTCAGTTTCTATTATCATCTCTATTTTATGTTTGTAGGAATTATCTCCCCATCCCTGTGTGTTGACTTTATGCAAGATTTTTTTTCTGCTGGCAATTTTACAGACTAGAATATAAATCAGCTACTGGTACTGAATGTCTGGGGTCCCTTAAATCTTCTCCTGCTCTTAGGTGATGCAGGGAGCCTTAAAGTGACTGAAATGTGATGACTTCCCAAGGCTAATGAAGCGAAGAAGAGGAAATCTGAGCAGAACATGTTTCCTACTGTGCCATCAACATCCTGGCCACATTGCTTCCATTATAAGACAGTTGTAATACATCCTCCTTCTCGGTTTCTGCAAGTTTCCAGCCTCCTATTGATTGTCTAGGCCTTCTCAATACTTCCCATAAATTTACTTTTACATAGTTATTAGATATCATTAGCAAATTTATATGGAAATGAACAGAAAGAACAGAGAAACTGAGATGAATTTACTGCTGTGTCAATAATAGGTAATGTTAACATATTGAGTGTTCAGTCTTGTTCACTTTTAAAAATAAGAAATTGATTCTTCACTCATGTAGTTAGGGGAGTTTTCTGAATAAAAAAATGATTAAAACTGCTTGGCTTAATTTCTCATGGTTAGTTTCCTTGCTTCTACATCGAAGTGTCAGGCAATGTAGGTGTAAGACTATACAAGGTCTTTGAGGATAAAAAATCTCAAGTTTTCTCTAAAAAAAGAATAGAAACCCAATTGAATTTATTTATATGCATCATCAAAGTACAGATACATTCAAAAATAATATTTCAAAGGAAAAGAAACAATATTTCCCTTTCTGTGCTCACAAGGACGGTACATGTAATGCACCTTTGTATTAAAAGAGACCTTTGTAACTTCGATGTTCAAATCTTTAAATCAGGTTGAACTGAGGACCAACAGGTTATAGAGATGGCTCAGTGGTTAAGAACACTGGTATTCTTGCAGAAGATCTTGTGTTCAATCCTCACTTTGTACATCACAAATGCTAGTAACTTTAGTTTCAGAGGACCCAATGATCTCTTCTTTCCTTTGTGCACACTCTTATGCAGGTAAAACACCCATAGAAATATTTTTAAAAAACTAAATGTAAAAACTGATGGCTAAACACTGAACTTTTAAAATATTCCCATTTGATGAAACATTTATCAATAAATTACCACATGATTAATCATTTTAATTGAAATCTATAGAACAAAGACAATACAGCATTTGTGTTTCTGGTTTTCTACTGGAAGATTGTGAATTGTGAGGTGTTATGTTTAATATCCCATTATATATTGTATATTGTCATGGGCAAAATTATCTGCAGCAATAAATTATGTATTTTGTTGCCCATGATAATTCTTCTTTATGACATATTGAAATTATAATAAAAACACATATTTCAAATTCTTGGGATTCAATTTCATATTGAAAAATATGTGTGTGGGGGTGCCCTTTCACTCCAGTTCCAGCCAGATCATGTCTCTAGATCTACTGTCAATGCTCTTAATATATACAGATACTTGGTAAGAGGGTATCTATTTCAAATCAACATGAGCTGGTCTAAATATTGCCTCTGATCTCATTTAAAATTTGGAAACCACTGGTGATGATGCTGCTGATGTCCATAACATGCCAAGAAGTACGTGAAGGAGGGAACCATTAACCTGAGAGAACTGTGGAAATTCTCACAGGAAAGGCTGGGAATTCTTGCCAATTCGTTTAGCTGAACGTCTCCCACTTTTCCTCTCCTTCCCCTTCCTCCTTCCCTCTGTTGAAAATGCTGTTCTGAATGCCGGCTTTGTTTAAACCCTAGATGAAAATTACGCATCTATTTTAAAATGCACAGCAAGTTTCAGGGGATATTGGAAAAAGGAAAGCTTCCATGGAGTTTAGCAAGTGGATACATCTGCGACTGGAGGAGTCGGGCAGATGCATCAATGATAAAGATGCTTCTTAGGATCTTGGGGAAAGCCACATGCTTTCCCGTCTTTTTGGAAATGAATCATGACCATTCCTGCTTATGGTGCTGAAACCGTTTTCTATTTTTATTACAGAGATGCATTATCTGTCAAGAAAGGTAAAATAATCACCATAAATAAAAGAAAAGAACTAAAAGGAAGAAACATTAATGGACTTTCTTAAGTTCTCCTAGATGGTCATTGTCTTACTGTCATATCTTTTAAATTAATTATTTCTTTCATTTTTTTTCTGAGTAACTGTTTAATCATTACATTTAAAATTTTTGGAAAGCTTCTTTTAAATTGGCAAAATTAAATGGAAATGCATGCACACCTCAAAAGAATATTTTCCTTTAGCTTTGGATATTCAGGTTCATTAAACATAATTAACCAAAGGAGATGTAAAGTTTACTTTTCACCGAAGATTTGAGATGTATGTAACTATAACCATAATTAATTTTAAAAGAGAAAATGCATTTATAGAAGGGGGGCTGTAGGGGGCATGGCTATGATATGACCTAAGCTAAGACTCCTAGCAATAGTGGATAGGTAGCCTGAACTGGCCATCTCCTGTAATCAGATTGGTGACTACCCTAATTGTCATCAGTTACTGGACATAATTTGTCCAGTAATGATGGAAGTGGATGTAGAGATCCACAGCCAAGCATTGGGCTGAGCTCTGAGAATCTTGTTGAAGAGAGGAAGGAAGAATTGTATGAGCCAGGGTGTGTGTGGGGGTCAAGGTAATCATAAAGGAACCCACAGAAACAACTAACATGGACATTGGACTGATATCTAAGAAGCCCACATGGGACTGACTTAGTCTCTCTACATAGATGTAACAGTTGTACAGCTTGGTGTCCTTGTAGGACTCCTAGCAGTGGACGGGGAAACTGTCCCTAATGCTTTGGCAAGCTTTTGGGAATGTATTCTTTATACCATGTTGCCTTACCAAGCCTTAATATGAGGGGGAGGCACTTAGTTCTACCTCAAATTGATGTGCCAAGCTTTGTTGAGTGTAGATAATATCAATACATCACTGTTTTTCCATTAATTGTAATAATTAGACGATAGTAGTATGGTATATAAACACGAAAGTACTTTTACAGTGCTTTTGCTGACTCAATACTATCCTCAAAACTTTAAAATAAATTAAACACTCCTTTGAAATAATAAGTATATTTAAAATGTTGGTGGCAACTTCTCCGTGACTGCGGTATATGGTTAAGTGCTTTTCCAGTAAATTATCCACAGCTAAGAAGCAGCCTTAATTAAGCTCTTGTCCTAGACTTGATAGCACACCTTGGCCTAACTTCTCATTGAAAAACAGTGAATGAGTTTGTTCTCCATGGCAGCAGGTTTTCAAGTTCACGGGCTCTAACAGAAATCTATTAAAGATAAAAAAGAAGCTTAAATCACCCATATTACTACATCTTGCTTTTGTTTATACACAGGAAAGAGTATTCAGAATGGACCTCATCGTGCTAATCCTTAAATAATTACAGTTCATCTATTGGATGCTAGAAACACCTCATGGAATGTGACTTTGTTCTGCTGCCTTGTCTAATCCGATTCAATTACTTTAGTTTCTTCCCCCAGAGGCTTCTCACTCAGATACTGAGCTCTGTAAGGAAGGGAAAGTCTGAGAGGGGTGGTGTTCAGATTCCATAGAAGGGAATCAAACATTAGGAGAAAAAAAGTACTTCATCCTTTCCCAAATAGCAGTCCATCAATAAACATGAGAAACAGCTTGTAATTCTCAAAGCTTTCAGTGCCTCTGCTGTGATAAGGGCAGATTGGTCTGGCTGAAGAAATGCCGGAGATGGGAACAGTTCAGTGACTTGGACCAATTTGAATGAATGGAAATGACAAAAGTCCCTGAAGCTGGAGAAAATGAAGCTCTGAAGCTGGGGAAACTTGTCATCTGTGCCCAGAAAGCGACAGAGATGTTAGAGTCCCAGTACAAAGTGAACTCCTTCAATCACCTGAAAAGAGTTCCCTTGTCAATTAGGACTTGCAGAAAAAGGCCTCAGCCACGGAGGGAGGCTTCCTTCCTCCCCTTGCCAAGAACAGGCACCTGCCCAGAATGGAAACTTTGATTTCAAAAGAGAGTGAAATATCAGAGTTCAGAGATTGCTTGATGGAAACTCCATGAAAGAAATTGCAATGCAAAAGAACAGAGAGGTGAAACACCTGCTATTGCACATGCAAGGGTAGGTTTGAGGTTGTGTGATCTTAAGATGAAAAGGACAAAGACCTTAATTAGTCATTCAGCTTTTTGCCAGAAGTAAATGCTATACTAAAATAAAAGGGGATTGTCAATTTGCTTGTGTGCCCAGTGTCTGACCCCTTTGTGATATTTTTCTGTGAATCATGGCTTTCATCTCAAAACCGTCCTCATCACTCTCCTAAACTGCCTGCAATTTCTAAAATTCAAAAAAAATTAATAATGAAACATGGACATGCGAGAAATTAATTTACAAGCAATAACCTTTAAATTAAAATTAATGTCATTTTCAATGTATCCTCTCTAGAGAAAAATGGAGAAACCTGTGTTCAGCAGAATATACCCTATCATGGAGACTGTTATCTTCTGTAATTGGCAAAACTTCACAGATGCTTTCCAATAGCTAAATATTCTGATATAAACACTACTTGAAAAATTCATCATTTCAATATAGTAAACCTTATCCTCTTCATTGACTTTGGGATACAGTGTTAAATAGATAATCAGGAACTGAGAGGCAGCATAGCATAGATCAATTGTTCCTTTTACTTCTGTTCAGTCTTCCGAAGGTCGTTTTAACCTTAACTGTCCATACAATGGGACAATAATGGTTCTTAACCTAGGTTGCTGGAGAAGAGAATGAGATAATGTGTTTTAAATGGTTACCTGAGAATCTATCATTTACAAAGCCACCTTGATTATTATGATTATGACACAGGAAAAAAAAATCATGCTTACCCTAAGCATGATTACCTCATGTAAGTAGAAAGCTAAGCATCATAAAAGCTGAAATGTAGAATACAGTTAGGGGCATAAATGAAAAGCAAATTCTCATTAATTTATTGTTCTCTTTTAATATTTATTATTTTTAAGGCTGGTTCTTGTCAGGTAGCTGGTGTGGGATATGGCATCCTGTCTCAATTAGAAAACCACACCACCATGGATGGCTGTTTTTCATTTACTATCAAATGTTGACTGCTCCTCTCATAGGTTAGGCACTGCTCTTGATGCTAAGAATAGGATAACTAGGAAATACAATGAATGATGTTATCTATGTACATAGAGCTCACATTATACAGAGACATACTTTGACAACTGATCTTACATGAAAGACACTATGTTCTCAAGTTTTTAACTTTTTGGTGTATGTAGACTATGACAATATTATATTTTGATTTTCTATCAAATGTTCTATAATGTTTAAATGTATCATAATTATATAATATAAATAATCATAGTTAGAGGACCTTTATTATCATAAAGTGAGCGGTGGAAAGAAGTTTGGGGAAGGCCTTTGGGAAATAGCAAGGCATTTTAGTGGATGTTTTATAGACATCTAATATTTTAAACATTAAAGATGTCCACTTCAAGGGATTCCCATCAAAACCCCAGTACTACTATGACTATGAAATTCAAATAGTTGAATGGATGAAAAGCATGGTAAAAAGTTCCTACATTATTGCGTAGATTTTCTCAACTCCTACCTGGAAAGAAAATCACATTGCAAAGGTTTCAGCATGGTCATGTATGAACTCCTCTACTACTCCAAAGCCACTAAAGGGGCCAGTGTTTTCCCTCAAGGAGTCAAACACAGATATGGGGGAATCAGAACACGACAAAACAATTTTACAAGAAGGAAAAGTCTTTTCCTTTGTTTGTGAACAGCTTCTTTTTATAACGGATTAAGGAGTCTTCTTAATCCTGTAAGCACTACCACTGATCCTGGCACTTAACCCCCAGGTGCTGCACTGAACTTATTTAGCAAAGTTAAAGATGATATTTTTAACATTTAACCAACAAAAAGAAAGGTGAGCAGTAGTTGGTAAATTTTTATAAAAGATAAAACAAACTTGTGCTGTGAACTTAGCTGTTATGACATGTTCAGTGCTTGAGAGTTCTGGATTGTATGTGATTGCTTAAGGTACAATGAATACCTACTTGCCTGGGAGATGAAAATTAAGAAACATAGAAGTGTTACATGCATTCATGTGCAGATAAAGTGACCTGCCCTGTGGAAAGCCTGGACATTAGTGTCATGGGTTTTAAAAGAAAACCCATGGATAATGAAATGAAATATATACTTATGGCGGGACAGGGGTGGAGTGTAATAGAATAACTAAATTAGAAGGGAGATTGAAAGGCACAATGAAGAAAATACAGACACAAACAGCTCATACTAAATGCCATTTGAGAGGTCATATGGAAACCAACTACAGTAGATGCTTCTTAAAATATGCACATACACTAAAAAAAATGTAGTCATCAAATAATGGAGAGACAAAACCCCAAGTATATACTTCTTGTCACCAAGTGAAACATTCAGGAGAAGAAGGAGGAGAATATCTAATTGAATTGTTGGCCAAATGGGCCTAATAGAAACCATCAGACAATTCAAGCAATTGTCAAGGCTGTTTGTCCTTCTCAATAAGCGGGTGATAAGTAATACTGGTGATGACAACACTTATATATCATTAAACATGGAGAATTTGAGGTGGTCCGTACCTAGAGTGTGCACCCCTACTGACTAGTGTGGATGCTACTAGAAGGTATTCTGCACACTGCCGGAGGAGAAGGATAAACATCAAGTCAGCTTCAACCCCTCCATATCTACAAAAATGGCATGCCTACAATGTAAAGTAATATATTATTGACACAATTATTTTGGGGTTAGCTAACTACTATCTGACTATATTAAAGGCATATTCCATAAGATGTAACCCATACCTGAAAGTGCTCATGTGGCCAAAATCTGAGACTGGATAGGCCATAGATACAGGGCAAACCAAATATTACTGCTCTGCTATAAAATAAATCCTAAACTTCTTTCTACAGCACCCATATAACAGAGTACTCTTTAGCCCTCACTGCTGAAGCTTCCTTTCGGCAACAGATGAAAACTAATATAGAGATCCACAAATGGACAATGTGGAGACAGTAAGAGACCGTGGAACACTCAGTTATAATGGGGTGGCTCCATCAAATCCCCCCACTCAGGGTTCAGAGACTCTGCTGAAGTAGAGTCAGTGGAAATGGATAACACCAAGGAAATGGCCTTCCAGACGCAACAAGACTGTTACACACATAAACACATGGAGACTATGTCAACACGTTTAGGGATGGCACATGTCTAAGCCATTTGGAGAAGTCGGCACAGATTCTCATCCCTAACCAAGAAACTATCTCAAATTGACAACAGTTTCCAAAGGGGGGAAAATGTATTTTCCAATGGAATCTCACTTGGTGTTCAGACCACAGCTAAGGGCGGGTCCCACACCCAGTAGTAGATGGCCAACACAAAACAAACTCAATGGTCTCTTTGAAGATTTTTTTTCTCATACTGATTTGTTTGGGAACTTTTTTATCCTACTGCTCTTGTGTTTGCATATTATGGTTTCTGATTTTGTGCTTTTACGGGGTTTGTAGTCTTTTTTTTTTTTTTTTAGTGTGTGTGTGTGAGAGAGAGTGTTCTTTTGCTAATTAATCACTTTAAAAAATTTTTTCCTGGGTCGGCCCTTTGTTCGCGAGACACCCAAGCAGCACGGAGACCAGATCCCGGTACCAGGAGAGATATCACCAGGGTGGGTGAGTTTCTGACTGCGGCAGCAGCCCGGGACAGGGAACTCAGACGTTCCTCAATCCTCCTGCACTCCTTGGTCAGTCTGCAGGGGCTATACTGCCCGATACTTCCTCTCTATTCATATCCCACCCAGCTTGCATCCACGACCCTCCCCCACCTCCTCTGACCCCCCGCCCCTCCTTGAACCACACAACAGCTCCCAGCTCAGCCTGTTTGGGCGCTGGGACAGGGTCCGAATTGGGAGGGCAGCCAGGAAGGTAGTAGCTCCTTTGTCTAGGTGGCCTGCCTGCCCTGCGGCAGCGAGGTCGGCCCTTTGTTCGCGAGACACCCAAGCAGCAGGGAGATCAGATCCGGGTGCCAGGAGAGACATCACTGGGCAGTTCAAGCTCAGCAGGACGGACCTTGCTTCCACACTGAAGAGACACACCCAGAGGCTCAGTCACAGCAAAAACTGGACCAAGACACCAGGCCTCTCTTGGCTTCATTTGAAAGAGGAGATGGGAAGGCGCCAATGCAAGAATTCCTCCAACAACCTGAAAGGCAACATGACATCACCAGAACCCAGGGATCCCGAAATAAGAAGAATTGTACACCCTACTCCAGAAGAAGTAGAAGAAATCGACCCAAAAGTGAATTTTTTGAAAATAATAGAAGACCTTAAACAGGAGGTGAAAAACTGCCATAAACAATTAGAGATTACAAACAAAAAGGGTAGAGGAAATGAATAAATCGCTCAAAGATACCCAAGAAAACCAAGAGAAACAAGAAAATGCAATCAAACAGGTAAGGGAAATGGTTCAAGACCTGAAGAACGAAATGGAAGTAATGAAGAAAACACAAACCGAGGGAAGGTTGGAGATGGAAAATCTGGGTAAACGAACAGGAACTACAGAGACAAGTATTACCAACAGATTACAAGAGTTAGAAGAAAGAATGTCAGACACTGAAGATACCATAGAGAAAATTAACACACTGATCAAAGAAAACAGCAAAACCAACAAATTCTCATCACAAAACATTCAGGAAATATGGGACACAATAAAAAGACCAAACCTAAGAATAATTGGGATACAAGAAGGAGAAGAAGTACAGCTCAATGGTTCAGAAAATATATTTAATAAAATTATAGAAGAAAACTTTCCCAGCCTAAAGAAAGATATTCCTTTGAAGGTTCAAGAAGCATACAGAACACCGAATAGACTGGACCAGAAAAAAACATCTCCTCGCCACATAATAATCAGAACACAAAACATCCAGAATAAAGAAAGAATATTAAGAGCTGCAAAGGAAAAAGGTCAAGTTACTTATAAAGGTAAACCTATAAGACTTACTCCTGACTACTCTATGGAAACCATGAAAGCCAGAAGGTCCTGGATAGATGTACTGCAGAAGCTAAGAGAACATGGATGCAAGCCCAGACTACTATACCCAGCCAAGCTTTCGTTCACTATAAATGGAGAAAACAAAATTTTCCAGGATAAAAGCAAATTTAAACAATACGTAGCCACAAATCCAGCCTTACAGAAAGTAATAGAAGGAAAATCACAAACCAAGGAGACCAACAATGACCATAATAACTCAAACTTCTAGACACCCTTTACCAGCGCAACTAAAAGAAAGCAAACACACAAACCCTATGACTAAAAAAGTGACCAGAGTTAGCAACCACTGGTCATTAATATCCCTTAATGTCAATGGACTCAACTCACCTATAAAAAGACACAGGCTAAGAGATTGGATACGCAAACAGGATCCAACATTCTGCTGTTTACAAGAAACACACCTCAACCACAAAGATAGGCACCTACTTAGAGTAAAGGGATGGGAAAAGGTTTATCAAGCAAATGGACCTAAGAAACAAGCAGGTGTGGCCATACTAATTTCTAACAAAGTTGACTTCAAACTTAAATCAATCAGAAGAGATGGAGAGGGATATTTTATACTCATAACAGGAACAATTGATCAGGATGAGGTCTCAATCCTGAATATCTATGCCCCTAATATAAAAGCACCCACATATGTAAAAGAAACATTACTAAAACTCAAAGACGCCATCAAACCGCACACACTAATAGTGGGAGATCTCAACACGCCTCTTTCACCAATGGACAGGTCAATCAGACAGAAACCTAACAGAGAAATAAGAGAATTAATGGAGGTATTGAACCAAATGGACTTAACAGACATCTATAGAACATTCCACCCAAATAGGAAAGAATATACCTTCTTCTCTGCAGCTCATGGAACCTTCTCGAAAATTGACCACATCCTCGGTAACAAAGCAAACTTCCACAGTTACAAAAAAATATCCATAACCAACTGTGTCTTATCAGATCACCACGGACTAAAGTTAGAATTCAACAACAATGCTACCCCAGAAAGCCTGCAAACTCATGGAAACTGAATAGTCAACTATTGACCCACACCTGGATTAAAGAAGAAATAAAGAAAGAAATTAAAGTCTTCCTTGAATTCAATGAAAATAAAGAATCAACATACTCAAACTTATGGGACACTTTGAAAGCAGTCATAAGGGGGAAAGTTCATAGCCCTTAGTGCCCACTTAAAGAAAACAGAGAAAGCATACATTGGAGACTTAACAGCCCACCTGAAAGCTCTAGAAAAAAAGAAGCAGACTCACCTAGGAGGAGTAGAAGACTGGAAATAGTCAAACTGAGGGCTGAAATCAACAAAATAGAAACACAGAAAACAATCCAAAGAATCAATGAAACAAAAAGCTGGTTCCTGGAGAAAATCAACAAAATTGATAAACCCCCTATCCAAACTAATCAAACGGCAGAGAGAGAATCTGCAAATTAATAAGATCAGAAATGAAAAGGGGACATAACCACAGACATAGAGGAAATTCAGAGAATCATTAGATCTTACTACAAAAGCCTGTATGCCACAAAACTGGAAAATGTAAAAAGAAATGGACACTTTTTTAGATAAATACCATATACCAAAGTTAAATCAGGACCAGGTGAGCAATCTAAATAGACCTGTCAGTCGCGAAGAATTAGAAGCTGTTATCAAAAACCTCCCTACCAAAAAAAAGCCCAGGACCAGACGGTTTCAATGTGGAATTCTACCAGAATTTCCAAGAAGACCTAATACCTATACTCCTTAAGGTATTTCACAATATAGAAACAGAAGCGTCATTGCCAAATTCCTTTTATGAAGCTACCATCACTCTGATACCAAAACCACACAAAGACTCAACCAAGAAAGAGAATTACAGGCCAATCTCACTCATGAACATCGACGCAAAAATCCTCAACAAAATACTGGCGAACCGTATCCAAGAATACATTAGAAACATTATCCATTATGATCAAGTAGGCTTCATCCCAGAGATGCAAGGCTGGTTCAACATACGAAAATTTATCAATGTAATCCATCATATAAAAAAACTGAAAGAAAAAAACCATATGATCATTTCATTAGATGCTGAAAAAGCTTTTGACAAAATTCAACATCCCTTTATGATAAAAGTCTTGGAGAGATTAGGGATACAAGGGTCATACTTAAATATAATAAAAGCTATTTACAGCAAACCGACAGCTAACATCAAATTAAACGGAGAGAAACTCAAAGCCATCCCACTTAAATCAGGAACAAGACAAGGCTGTCCACTCTTCCATACCTCTTCAATATAGTGCTTGAAGTTTTAGCAATAGCAATAAGACAACATAAGGGGATCAAGGGGATTCGAATTGGAAAAGGAAGAAGTTAAACTTTCGTTATTTGCAGATGATATGATAGTCTACATAAGCGACCCCAAAAACTCCACCAAAGAACTCCTACAGCTGATAAACACCTTTAGTAATGTGGCCGGATACAAGATCAACTCCAAAAAATCAGTCGCCCTCCTATACACAAAGGATATGGAAGCAGAGAGGGAAATCAGAGAAGCATCACCTTTCACGATAGCCACAAACAGCATAAAATATCTCGGGGTAACTCTAACCAAAGAAGTGAAGGATCTATTTGACAAGAACTTTAAGGCATTGAAGAAAGAAATTGAAGAGGATACCAGAAAATGGAAGGATCTCCCTTGCTCTTGGATTGGGAGGATCAACATAGTAAAAATGGCAATCCTACCAAAGGCAATTTATAGATTCAATGCAATCCCCATCAAGATCCCATTAAAATTCTTCACTGATCTTGAAAGGACAATAATCAACTTTATATGGAATAACAAAAAACCCAGGATAGCCAAAACAATCTTGTACAATAAAGGTACTTCTGGAGGCATTACCATCCCTGACTTTAAACTCTACTATAGAGCTACAGTAATGAAAACAGTGTGGTATTGGCATAAAAATAGAGAAGTCGACCAATGGAATCGTGTAGAAGACCCGGATCTTAACCCACAAACCTATGAACACCTCATTTTCGATAAAAGTGCTAAAAGTATACAATGGAAGAAAGAAAGCATCTTCAACAAATGGTGCTGGCACAACTGGATGTCAACCTGTAGAAGAAAGAAAATTGACCCATATCTATCACCATGCACAAAACTCAAGTCCAAATGGATCAAAGACCTCAATATCAATCTGAACACACTGAACCTGATAGAAGAGAAAGTGGGAAGTACCCTACAACAGATGGGCACAGGCGATCGCTTCCCTAGGTATAACCCCAGCAGCACAGTCATTAAGGGCAACATTGAATAAATGGGACCTACTGAAACTGAGAAGCTTCTGTAAAGCAAAAGACACTGTCACTAAGACAAAAGGGAACCCACTGACTGGGAGAAGATCTTCACCAACCCCGCAACAGACAAAGGTCCTGATCTCCAAAAATATAAAGAACTCAAGAAACTAGACTTTAAATGCTAATTAACCCAATTAAAAAATGGGGCACTGATCTGAAGAGAGAATTCTCAACAGAAGAAGTTCAAATGGCCAAAAGGCACTTAAGGTCATGCTCAGCCTCCTTAGCGATCAGGGAAATGCAAATCAAAACAACATTGAGATATCACCTTACACCTGTCAGAATGGCTAAAATCAAAAACACTAATGATAGCCTTTGCTGGAGAGGCTGTGGAGAAAGGGGTACCCTCATCCATTGCTGGTGGGAATGCAAACTTGTGCAACCACTTTGGAAAGCAGTGTGGCGGTTTCTCAGGAAAATTGGGATCAACCTACCCATGGACCCAGCAATGCCACTCTTGGGAATATACCCACGAGATGCCCGATCATATGACAAGGACATTTGTTCAACTATGTTCATAGCAGCATTATTTGTAATAGCGGAACCTGGACACAACCTAGATGCCCTTCAATGGAAGAATGGATGAAGAAAGTATGGAATATATATACATTAGAGTACTACTCAGCGGTAAAAAAACAATGACTTCGCGAATTTTGCATGCAAATGGATGGAAATAGAAAACACTATCCTGAGTGAGGTAACCCAGACCCAAAAGGATGAACATGGGATGTACTCACTCATAATTGGTTTCTAGAGATAAATAAAGGTCAGTGAGTCTATAATTTGATATCCTAAAGAAACTAAATAAGAAGGTGAACCGAAAGAAAAACATATAGCTATCCTCCTGGTTATGGAAGTAGACCAGATTGCCGGGCAAAAATTTGGGATCTTGGGGGTGTGGTGGGAGGGGGGTGAGAGGGGGAGAAGAGGAGAGAAATGTGAGAAGGGGAGGATGGGGGGGGGGAACCTGGGGAAACGGGATGTTTGGGATAAAGGAAGGTTGGTTAGGGGAGCAGAGAAGCACACATCTTAATTAAGGGAGCCATCTTAGAATAGAAAAAAAATAAAATAAAAAAAAAACAGTTTCCAATAGAGAGAGCTTAAAGCTGCCTAACAGGTACTCAAACAGGTAAAATATAAATCAACAGGTAAAGTATACAATAATCAACAAACACAGCATATTAATTATAATGCAGCTATGGCAAGTGTGCATATTAAATATAAAACTTATTCTACAACATTTTTATAAAAAAATGCTGTTTATGGCAAAATCTTCTCAAGTTTTGCCAATTAAGATATTAAACTCTTAATTTAAACCAGTAGCCTGTCTGGTACAAAAGGGCAGGATAAAAGCTAAAAAATGGCTTGATCCCCGGATGATTATTGCTACAATTCACACAACTGTATTTTGCTAATGTTATAGCAAAAAAAAATCCCTTAAAGGATTTTATGTTAAATTTTACAAATGGCTCTTCCAATGGAGGAACTGCATATATGGCTAATAATAATAATAAAAAAATATTATGGAGCATAATAAGGCTCCTTGTAAGCAGCTTATGAAACTTGCGAAGTAGATCCAGATGCAAACGGATCTGACATGATAACACCAAGCTGACCTTTGCTAGGGCAAGGTGGAAAAGCCCTTGCAATGCATTATGAAAAAAACCCGACCTATATATATTTGGGGTCGAGGATATGTTTATGCTTTTTTCACAGAAAGAAAATAAAAGCTGGGCCTGATGTCGAGGCTGCGCTGCGGACACAGAGGAGTCCCTGAGGCGATTGCAGAGAGGTCCTTAGTCTGGCTTTTCCTGCCCCCAAGGAGAGGAGTCCCTGATAACAGAACCTGCTGCTCCACTCTACAGGGTGTCAATTCTGCCTCCTGAGTCCAGGGAGACCCGGCTGAGATAATGCCAGGATGTGCTTCAGATAGCTGAATCCAGCTCACCTCACCCAGGAATCCCACCGGCCCTGAAGCACAAGTGCTAAACTGCTTCTGCAGCTTGAACTCTGGTCTGCTTTGGAGCTGAGATGCAGACTGGACATCAGACTGTTTTAATCTCTGGGACACAGAACTCATTTTAATTAAAATACTAACCTCTTCACTTAAGAAGGGGAAAGATTGGGGTTCCTGTGACTGTTGCTCAGAGTCTGGAAATGGTGGTATTTGACAACAATGTATGTCATTGTACTCTTACTGAAATTGATCTAATGATATTTGTAACTGCTTATAGATGTTGGGGAAAGGTTTGACACATGCTGTAAAGTGTTTGGGTTTAATGCATATGTTAAGAATTTTAGATTTTGATCCCTTTTTCACCTCCCTAATTGATGGCAGGCAAGCACACGTAACTTTTTGTGGAGTAGGCATTTAGGAAGGAGGACATACCATGGGCCAGACTAAAAGGTGAATACTGGGTTTGGAAGGTGCCCCTTTCTTCTTGTCTGGAGATGGAGTTATTGGTGCCAAAATTATGTCATATCTTTTGTTTAAGGAGCACCTCACAGATTTTTCATTAATGATAGATACAGGGGCCCAATGACGGGAGTTAGTATGGATCCTCACCTAAATTTCAAACCATACAGAGGCCGTACAAGCCGGCTCAACATGGCATGGTTTTTAGGTACGAGGGCGCTCTCACATAGCCTAAGACAGGGTGCCCTGTGATCTGCTTACTTTAATCCTACTAGATACCTTTTATTTGAGAAGCTCCAAGAAACTAATGCTACTCATAAGGCACCCCTCTGTTCCCAGGAGAGGTAAATTGCTTCACCAGTCGAGAGGAGGGTCTCTCCTTGTCCCAGTCCCTTCTCCTTTAGATCTGACACCATGGTTGACTCTGTCTTGGTGCCCTCCACCTATAACTACTTGCCTTTATATAAGAAAGGAGGAATATGGTGGGAGCCGTTTCCCCCCTAAAGATTGTTACAGAAACCATCACCTTGGGGAGCCTGCAGGGAACCCCAAACCCATAATTATGTTAAGAATAGTCCTATTGGCAAAACCTGCCCACACCCAATTAGCTATTCGCTAATTGCTAACGAACCTAATCTGATAGCGGAACTGCCTTAAATTCCAGCTATCCAGGGGAACTAGTGTGTGGCAACTCCTGACTTCTTGGCCTACCTGACCGGATGTAGGATTACGTGACTGGGACCACGTGGCCAGATTCCATGCTCCTGTGCCCTGCTCCCCAAGCCCTCATTCAGGGGGTATATAAGTTGTTACCCTGTCCCTAATAAACGGAGGCTTTGACCAAAAAAAAAAAACTATTCCAAGCACAAAAAAATAAATAAATAAATAAATAAATAGGATCAAAAATCCATAACTGGCTTTTGGGAGCCCAGGCAGTTTGGATGCTCACCTTACTAGACCTGGATGGAGGTGGGTGGTCCTTGGACTTCCCACAGGGCTGGGAAACCTGATTGCTCTTTGGGCTAACAAAGGAGGGGGACTTGATTGGGGGAGGGGGAGGGAAATCTTTAATAAATAAATATATTTAAAAAATAAATAAATAAACAAACAAACAAAAAAAATTTTCCTGCTTTTTTTTTTTAAGAGCGAGAGAAGTCATGGAGTTGGATTGGTGGTAAGGTGAGAAAAATAATAGGGGTATGAAGGGAGGAAAACCACAATCAGAATATAATGTCTAAATGTTCAATTAAAAAATATAAAAATAAATCTTCATAGATTTGAAATATTTGGAATGAACCCCCTTCATAATAAAAAAAAATAGACATAGGGATGTATGGTACAATTCATATATTTGTACCAAGAAGCTGTGATGTGGGATTTCCCTCTGTATGCTGTGAATACCACTGGTGAATAAAAAAACTTCCTTGGCATGTTGATAGAGCAGGGTGGAGCTAGGTGGGGAAAACTAAACTGAATACTGGGAGAAAGGAGGAAAAGAGAGGGAGAAACCATGGAGCTGCTGCCAGAAACAGACATGCCAAAACCTTGCTGGTCGGTAAGCCACTGTGATGTGGCAATACACAGATTAATGGAGATTGGTTAAATTAATATATAAGAGTTAGCCGACAAGAAGCTAGAGCTAATGGGCCAAGCAATGATTTAAAAAAAAAATACAGTTTCGCTGTGGTTATTTTGGGAGTCTAGGCTGCCGGGAAATAAAAATTTGGCCTCCATACAACAGAGCCGTAGTTAACATGTCATTTGAAAGATTAGAATCACTCTTCTTAAATCAAATGTAAGTGTAAGAATTTCATTATATTTTTAGCATCAAAAGTATAATTTATTTTTATTACATCTTTCAACAATGTGCCTATGAATTAATGTATCAAAATAAAGAATTATACAATTAATACATATCATCCACACACACACACACACACACACACACACATATATATATATATATATATATATACGATCAAAATCCATACATTGGCAATTATGTATTCATTGATCTGCTAATACATGTCTATTTCCTGGTCTGGACAGATGGCTCAGTCTTTAAAGGCCAGACTCAACCCCAAAAACAAGACTATAACAATTTTTAAGGGTACCAGATTTACTTAAAATTTGGTAGTGTTACGATGATTCAAAAATAACAAAGTCAAATTTTATAAGCATTATAAACTTGGTCCACAGTATTTTTATTATTATTATAATTTGGGGATAAGCAAATGATCTCCTGTGGAGAAGACTTGTATATTTAACACATTTATAGGTAATGTTTATAGGAGGAGATAAGCAAGTATAAATGCATATATATCAATTTTAAATATTAGATTTGCACACAGGTTTCCTGCCTTTTTGCCACATTGAATACTTCTCTTAGCTGTTTTCAAAACTCCTATTTATTTTGCTGGATTTAATTGGGTCTTTTTATTGCAGTTTTGAGCTATTGTTTAATTACATTCTTACCATTCTCCTATAACATTTTGTTTATTTGAGACAAAAGTGTGACCTCTTAATATTTATATACATTGAACACATTGCAAGTATCTGTTTTCACTAAAGTGTGTACCAAAACATAATTTTATTAAAATGAATATATTCTGGATATAGAAGTCCCTGCTGTGGGAGTATGAAATTCTGTGTATTTCCATCAAATGAAAACCATAACCAAATAATTTTATATAAAAATACTTTTCTCAATAGGCTAAAATATATACCACTAATGTAAATATTTATCTCCTCATATTTATGAGCACATGTACAAATTCATATTTAAAAAACACTGTAAGCCAACGTAAAGTCTATGTATATATTTAGACATTCATGTGGATACACAGGTGATCTCATTTGACTCAACCTAATATAAACATATTTAGATTATAAACATACTTGATCATTCCAAGCCTCCACCTGTCAATCAGGGGATTTCTCCTCATATTTCCACATCTCTGTCCTCTGTCCTCTACCCCTATGCTCTGTCCTTCTGTCTGCATTTTAAGCTAACACTCGTGAAAACAGTCTTTTAAATGTTTACTAAAGCTACCATTAGACCATGTTTCTTCCCCAGTGTTACATCAACACTTCCCACTACATCTCCGTTTTTGACTGCTGAGTTTAACACTGGGAGGAGGTGAGGATTTTGTCTGCCAATTGGCACGCTTGGGGGGAAAATCTGGCATGGGAACAATTGCACATTTAAAGGCAATGCCACTAGGCCTCTGTTCACTGGGTTCTTTTCAGTGACTTTTGTTTCTCTGAAACTTAATCTGCCTCTCACAAAAGCTAAAACAATGAGAGCCTCCCAGGAATTTTCTGTTTTATATGAAAAGGAATGCATTATCTGGCTATGACACAACAGTAACTTTGGATTGAATATGAAGAGAATAGACTTACACTTCCATATTCCTGAATTCTAAACTGTGGCTATATATGAAGAATCATTGAATATTATCTATACAAGAGTGAATTACAAAATTTAAGCATTAGGTTGACAACTGAAGTTTGTGGCAATCAGATAATATGCTTCTGAAGAAAATATCATTTTGAGATTTGTCCTCTGAGAAGTAGATAACAGGTCACTGCACAATATTCCTCATAATTAAATATTAAGAAATAAAATAAATAATTTATAACAACATTTTAAAATAGATTATGCTACCAAGAGCAAAGACTTGATGTAGCAAATGTTCAGCAGATGATATAGTTCCTGCCAGCAAGGCTGATGACTGCTATCGACTTCTGCTAATTCTAGTCATAGACTCAAGATTTGGTCTGTGCTGTGCACAGCATTTGACCTGACAGGAAAGAAAGCCAGCTAAATAGTGACAGCCTGTTAGGCTGGAATGAAAGAGTGGAATTGAGAAAAAAAAAAAAAAAAACTCAAAACAGGGACATTAATGTCCAAAAGAAAATTGCTGCATTCTGAGGCAACGTAGCAAGTTAGGAATCTTTTTCAGAAGTAGCTAAAAGGCATATAAAATTCTTCACCAACAAAGTCGTTCTAGAAAAGGGATGTATGCCAGCATCTATAGACTCCCTAAGATGTCGAAATCATAGCTACATAGGGTTGAAAGCTAAGGACTTTGAATCAAACTCTCTAAAAAGAACTGAGTCACATCACGTCTTTCCAAGAAGACACAAAGAAGTGTTATCTTGTCAATCAAGACTTCACAAGGCACAAGTGTGAGGAATTATCAGCATGCTGATCACATATTGTGCCTTATTAAGACGGCAGTGCACTGATGATGCCCTCTCTTGTCTCTATAACTACTCCTAAGACCCCACTCCTACTGCCTATTTGTGAAGGATGCCGATATTGACAGGACAAAAGTCACTCTCAGTGCTGATGGTTCTTTCACATAATTTCCAATATGGATACAATAAAAATCACAGTATGAACAAAAAAGAATTTAAAATATAACCAAAGTATTTAAAAATGCATTTTAATTGATATGTGCTTAGTTTTTACTTAGCATGAATGATGGGAAACCCTTTCTATAGGCTTAGAGATCTGTTTTGGAAAAAAAGGGAAATTGAATGGAATAATAAGTAGATTAGTGTGAGTTTACTCACACTAATAATAATAGTAATAGAATGAATGCTTGTGAACTATTATTTATAGACAATCTACATTGGTATAGATACATGTATATTAATATAAATTCAAATCATATTTGTTATATTGAAAATTCTCCTTTTTCTTTTAAAATATTTGTACACCTAGGCAAAGTTATTTTATCATATTTTATGCATGCATGTTTCTACTTCTGTTTAAGACATTTTTTATATTGATACAATTTTAGGATGTATTTATCATATTGAATTTTACATTTCTACTTCTGATTAAGATACAATTGTTCCTGGCAGCACCGATTTATTCCCTAGAGAATGTTGAGCATTAAAGACACTCTGTTTGGAGGTTTTTTTTTTTTTTTTTTTTTTTTAAAAACTTCTTTGGCGGTTTCTCCGTTTAGTTTGATGTTAGCTGTCGGTTTGCTGTAAATAGCTTTTATTATATTTAGGTATGACCCTTGTATCCCTAATCTCTCCAAGATTTTTATCATGAAGGGATGTTGAATTTTGTCAAAAGCTTTTTCAGCATCTAATGAAATGATCATATGGTTTTTTTCTTTCAGTTTATTTATATGATGGATTACATTGATAGATTTTGTGATGTTGAACCAGCCTTGCATCTCTGGGATGAAGCCTACTTGATCATAATGGATAATTTTTCTAATGTGTTCTTGGATACGGTTAGCCAGTATTTTGTTGAGAATTTTTGCGTCGATGTTCATGAGTGAGATTGGCCTGTAATTCTCTTTCTTGGTTGAGTCTTTGTGATAAAACCGACTCTCTGAATTTGGCGGACAATGAGGGCTGCTGAGAAGCCGAGGACCATGGCACCGGGTTTTGATCCTACTTCATGCCTCTGGCTTTGTGGGAGCCTACCAGTTTGGATGTTCACCTTCTTAGACCAGGATTGAGGTGGGGGGAGGACTTTGGACTTTCCTCAGGGCAGGGAACCCTGACTGCTCTTCAGGCTGGAGAGGGAGGGAGAGGAGTGGGGGGAGGGGAGGAGGAGAGGGAGGGAGTGGGAGGGAAATGGGAGGCGGGGAGGAGGCAGAAATTGCTTTTTTTTTCTAATAAAAAAAAAAAACTTCTTTGCCTCGACCACTGACAAAGTTCATGGTGTCTGGACTTGACAAGTAGGATACAAGAAAAAGACTGCCAAACCTTGCCAAGACAGGTTAAGACAATTTTGAAAATTATCCTGCCTCTGAAAATGTTATATCAGTTACTCTAGGACTTAGCCAAAGTTGGTTGCTTCAACATTGCAAATAAGACGTTGGGTGATTGCCCAGGTAGCCAGTTGTCTTTGTCATCCATTGCATAATTTGGAAGCAGCTTGATTGGACTTCCTGCCTACTCAAGTAATATTATTTCCTTTCTCAGGCCTTCGATAGGGTTGAATATTAGATAGTTGTAGTTACTTTCCCTCATGATTTAGCCAAGCCATTTCTAACACACAACTTAGACTCCTTAGGATAGAATAATTATTGAAACACTCAGCATATGTTCCTTGCTTAATATTGTTTATACTGGCTGTAATTCTAATTTTATACTAGATATCTGTTTTTATTGTATATAGTTTTGTATTGGCTTTAGAAATCTCTTATTTAGACAAAAGGGGGAGGTAGTGAAGAACATCCTTCAGCCAAAGGCGTTTCAGAGGCTGGACCAGGTGGGACATGGCTTTGGGTACCAAAAGGCGAGTGGGACAGCTCTCTTGGCCTCTTCCCGATTGCAACACCTGGAAGTTGGACCCGCACTCCTTCTTCCCTGTTGTGATTTGTGAGTTTCCCTTTTAATAAAGAAAGCCTTAATATACCGCATTGGGAGCTAGTGTGGGATTATTTAGTTTGTGTTCACCCCATCTGACCTATTCTGCTTCAGGTGCACTGTAGCATTTTGTTGATTCTCTTATCTCACTCTTACACATACATTCTGTTCCCCACCTTCACTTGGATCTTTCCATTCCTAGGAGGGTCATCTTCTATTCAAGTCAAATATGTTCTATTACCCCTCTCCACAATCTTAAAATTTCTTTTCCTATTCTTTGATTTCCTGCTCTAGTTTTATGATCCATATCCCCAAAAACAGTCACATACACACATGCATATATATTTAATATGAAAGTCCAATATGAGAGTGAATATCTGGTAGTTACCAAACATAAACATAAACAGTTCTACCCATTTTGCTGTAATTTACAGGTTTTCCCTTCAATTTTCAAAATTAAATATAAGTCCATTTTGTAGATTAATATATAAATAATTTTCATAATCTAGTCAGTTTTTGGGGGACATTTTTACTATTGCATTTCTAGCAATAGAAAACAATGCCTCAACCAACATGGATATATTTTCTTTGGTAAACTGTAGAGATCATAGGGTATAACAAGAACATACATACACACATATAGTACACAGCACACACACACACACACGTGTGTGTGTGTGTGTGTGTGTGTGTGTGTGTGTGTGTATAGCAAAGAGAACTATGTCACACTATATTTCTATTTAGTTGTTGTTTTTGGAAGATGTCCCTAGTGAATTCCCATAAATCCTATGCAGTTTACAGTCCAACTATTAGGGAATTTTTTCTCAAAAATCTTGCCACTATTTTGTTGACATTTGTTATCTGGCAGCCTTCTGACTGGGATACCACAGAATTTCAACCAGCTTTAATTTTTAACCCTCCTTGGTTGAAGGTATTGAACATTTAAAAAAATATTTATTAGTCTATTTTTATGAATTACTTGTTCAGTTCATTAGTTCAGCTATTGATTGGAGTTCTATTTTGTTAAGTATAACTGGAAGATATGCAACTATTTTAAATAATGAATTTCATCAAGTTGACTTTAATACACTCTTTATAAATATACAAGAAAAAAACAAATGAATAAAAGAGAATTTCAATAGTAGTTTATTAAAGAAAGAACCAAAACAACTCTACAACTGAAAATTTTTACATTACACAGCAAACAATGACTAAATTTATTAAATATACAGATACATAGATATAATAAAGCTAGATAGAAGCCCAATGTAGTAGAAACTAGTAAGTTATGTCTACCTATGTAATCTAAATAACAGAAGAAAGGAAAAAGATCTAAAAGAGAGTCTGAGGATAGTTAGAAGTATAATTACAAGAGGTAGTTGGTAAGAAATACTTATAAACTTACTGGAGCTGTGGATTCAAAGACATTGAAGTTAATAGAACTCTAATCAGGATAAAGAAGAATAGAACTGAATCTATGAATATCCCAGTTAAACTGATAAAGAAACAAAATTACATAGCAGCTAGACAAAATTGAAATATTTCAATAAGATCCACAACTAGTCTTTCAATACTAATAGGGAAGAACAGGCAAAAAAAAAACAGTTTTTAAAAAGTTAGGGATGAAAAAGGAAAAAAGGAGCAGTGTGCTAGAGTTCCAAATTGTAAATATTACTATTATAAACAAATGAAAAAAATATATTATCATAAAGTTGTTTGAGAGCCGGGCGGTGGTGGCACACGCCTTTAATCCCAGCACTCGGGAGACAGAGGCAGGTGGATCTCTGGGAGTTCGAGGCCAGCCTGGTCTACAAGAGCTAGTTCCAGGACAGGAACTCAAAAACTACGGAGAAACCCTATCTCGAAAAATCAAAAATAAATAAATAAATAAAATAAAAGTTGTTTGAGAAAGTTTTTCATCCAAAATATGGCACATCAGGAAGAAACAGTGCAATGCTTTTCACTGAAGAAATATGATGTCACATAATTAGGGTGAGCAAAATGCTAGGAAAATAAGGTGGAAGCCTATAAGAGCAAAGACGATAACCATATAACATAATAAGTATAAGCGTTCATTGTTTGGGTATAAAAGCAAAGGTAATAAGCAGTGCGGAAATATACAAAAGGAAGGCATAAGTTGTTATTCTTTTAAGTTTCCAGCATGGGTTACAGTATAAAAAGTACTTTTTGTCTGAGTCCGGAAAGATTGCTTAGTAGTCAAGAGCAATGTTTGCTCTTCCAGGGGAGCCAGGTCTGATCACCATAGCAGTTTCAGGAGATACAACATCCTCTTCTGGCCCCTGTGGTCACTAGGCATGTGCACCGGTACACAGACATAGTTGTATGCAAAACATTTAAAAACATAAAATAATATTAAATTAATATAAAATATTTTATCAAAACTATTGATTTCTAATTGATTTTAGTAATTTGGCAATATATTTGTATAATTTCTAGTATAACTGATAATTGAATAGAACAATATATGAACTTTAATAAATCATATAAAATGAAATACTGTACAAAAAATAAGTCAAGACAGAGGACATAAATAAATAGAAAACAGATGGGATATAAGTTACATAAAATTAAATTATATGCAATAATTACATCAAACATAAATGTATTTACTAATTAGACTGAAACACATAGACTGAAAAATAGGATTTAAGATAAGATACACTTGCACTATGTTCATAAAAAACAGAAATATAGCAGCTTATGTTGCAAGTATTAAGATAGAAAAGATTATGTCCTTGTAAAAATTAACCAAAAAAAAAAAAGCTAGTGTCGTAGTTTTTGGAGAGGACTTAGAATGTAAGACAAAAAATAGAATGAGAATTCAACTTGAGATATTCAGTATGACAAAATATTTCCTAGATGGAAAGCTGTGATTCTAAATTTTTATACGTCTAAAAAAACAGAACCACACTATAATTTAAACAAAAATTAATTACTACTAACAATGAGAAAGAAAATTCTACAGTTACATAGGAAATATTTTTTAAAAAAAATCCCCCTAGATAGTAAAACAACCACTCAGAATTTCTGAAATAAAAAATACTGCATCTCACAGGTTGACCATGTGATCTCATTAACATGCCAAACATTTTCTGGTATAATGATAAAATGCAAATATCTCTTTGTTGCATTGGTTTAGCTAATTCTCATTGTATTTCAAAGTTGCAGTCCTACAGCATCTATTTTCTAAGCAGAAAGTATTACATTAGAATTCAATAATAAAATTGCAACAAGAAAACTAACAGATGTTAGAAAAAGAGACAAGAGTTCTAAGGAAACGTGAGTTAAATTAAAAGTCACGATAAAATGACAAAGTATTTTTAATTGAACATCAATTAAGTCAAAATACATCAAGCCTACAGCATAAAGCTAGTTGTGTTCTCTTGGGAAACACAGGCACATATATAGCACATACTAAAAGTGTTCCGACTTTTTCACTTCCAAATATTAGAATTAAAAAAAAAAGAAACTATTCAAAGTGGGACAGGGAAGGAAGAATGAAACAAGAAAAAAAAACAGAATAGATTAGGAAAGAGAGAGAAGTTAAGGGGAGGGAAGGGACTGTAAGGTTGAAGTAATGGAAAGTGAGGGGAAGAAAGATCAATGCTTAGAATACAAATGGACAGCAGAGGAAATTTAATTGTGTGTCTATTTAAAATCATCGAACAAATCTAATATCTTGGTAAACTGATGGTGTCAGAACAAATAACAATATTAATGAAGTGACAAAATATCTCTAGAATCTAAAGACCCTAAAGGAGAATATAAAGAAAGGAGCACCCCTAAAGGCAATCAAACTGAATGGTGGCCATCATAAAAGTAGGAAAGTCTGCAAAAACTCATACAAATCAATACAGAAGTTGCAGAACACCCAAAGGATGGCAATGGTTACCGAAAGCAAGTCTGTACCAAATCTTCCATGGAATAGGTATCTCAACACTGAAGACACTGTAAAGATAGCGTGAAAATTGTTCCACTTTCTGTAGAAATAAAATTTCTGAAGTAAATTTTCTGAGTCACATATATCCATCAGTGAGACTTGGAACAAAATGCAGAAAAATTGAGCTTTGATCTAATAACTGGCCTTAAAATACTCTGAATAGGATTAAGTGAGTCTCAAAAAATAAATGACCAGTTTCAACAGAGGATAATATCAGCAAGATCCATGTCTGTTCTTACAGTAGATATCAAACTATATTCCTTTTAATACTATGAGAAGAAGAAGTATGTAATTTCAGTGTATGGAGAAAAACATTAAATGTGGACCTTATTTATGTACACAAAATTTATGTAACAACAGAAAATAAAATCTACAATTTCATAGGTAACATCTAAAAACAGAAAACATAATTCTTACCATTATATCAAGCACTTTCTCAGTCTGAGAAACGGAGTACTTTCATTTCTTTTTATCATGTCACATGTTAAATCAAACAAGTAATAAAATGTATACAGACTTAAAAAAGATAAATTACATTTGCTTTTTTATAGATATTATGTTTTTATATGTTGAAGACCTTTAATATTATCATATATTTAACTAATAAATTCTCAAATCATCAGCCTATATGTTATTTGAAAATAACTGAATATTTGATACCATTAGTCATTAGAAATTACCTTTAAAAATGCTATACTTAGATCAGTATTTTAGTACAAGCATTCTGATTTTGCTGTTCTATAGTAATTTTCCTAGTGAGTGAACAAATACACCAAATGTCTCT
>CAWTZC010000472.1:0-19759 GCA_963919715.1 Microtus obscurus
CCTGTAGTAAGAGGTGGCAGGGCTGTGTCCCTGGCGGCCCACATGGCTTAGCTCCGACGCCCGCATGGCTTACTTTATGCCCAGAAATAATTACACAGAAACTGTAATCTTTAAACACTGCCTGGCCGTTAGTTCAGCCTCTTATTGGCACAAGCTCTTGCACCTGGACTAGCCATTTCTGATAATCTGTGTAGCACCCCAAGGTGTGCTTACCGAGAGATTCTAGCCTATGTCTGCAGGGACTGGGAACATCCTTGGCGACTCCCTTCCGACTCAACCTTCCTTCAGAGATCCTCTTTACTGTCTACTCCACCCATCTAAGGGTTGGCCTATCAATGGGCTCAGAGCAGTTTCTTTATTTTAACCAATGAAATCAACAGATAAGATACAAGACCCCTCCATCATTTCCCCTTTTCTGTTTAAACAAAAAAAGAAAGGCTTTAACTTTAACATAGTAAAATTACATAAAATAAAACAGTTATCAAATAAGAATTACAGTTACAATATTTATATCTACTTTATCTTTTAATTATAACTAGGAAAACTATAGCTATCCATTCTTCAACTCCATCAAAGACTCCAGAAGGATATAATACTAAACAAGAAATAAGAAGACTCTAGAAATGACAGAGACATCTTGTTGCCTGGACAGTACCAAAGTTCCTCTCTGCCGTTGGGGCATCTATCTTTGGCCTTCAGGCCCATAGTATCCAGCAGACAGTTCCATGAAGCAGGAGAATTCCAAAAGACAGTTCAGTCACTTTCTGCTGTGTCCTGCAGAATGTCTTACCAGACTCTTTCATGAGTCCAGGAAACCCGAAAGATCATCTCACCTTTAGGCAAGTTCAGCAGTCCTCTCTCTGCAGGTTCTTTGTGTCCAGTTTATGCAATAGTCCAGGCAAGAACAGTCTCTTGCCCAATGGCTGGCTATCAAACTCTATAAGGATCCTCTTCGATGACCATCTTCCTCTCGAAGTAGATTGGTGCTGCCAAGGAGCAGAGCGTGTCTCATTGTCATATGAAAAGCCTAAATTATTAAAACATTAAATGCCACTATTCTACAGTCCTTGAAAGATATGAAGAATACCTATCTAATTAAAATATATCTCCATATATCTAGAAAATCTAACATGACTACAAGCTTGACTGTATTTACGATTATTTAACAACAACCTATATTTCCTAATTACACATTTACATTTTAAAAATGAACTACACAATCATAATACCTTAATCAAGTCAAGAAATACATATACATATAACAAAATTGACTTTAAAATCCACATCAATGCAAATTATTTATATCTATATCATATCCCCCCTTTAAATATAAAAAAGAACATATATAATCAATATTTTGGGAACATGGGGAAATGCAGGTTTTCTCTCCAAACTGCTTCCTGCTGAATGGAGTGATCGTTAATTAAGATCTGCAGGTATAACCTGTGATAGTTTCATCTCAGTTGGCAGTTGAGCGAAGCAATTTTCTGAGGAGTGTTCACAGCAACCTTTCAGGAGGGCGTGGTCTATCATACCAAATCGGAATAGAAGAAATCCACAGGGTCTCATCTCTGTGAAAACAAAAGACCCTTTCCAAAGCATCACTCCTTAGACCCAAATTTTTGAAGTCATACCCTCATGATATCCATTCTGGTTTCATTTGGCAGCCCATATAATGAAATGTCTTTCTGTACTTAGCTCCTTCACAGTCAAAAATTTTAAAGAAAACACAGTATACATAATCCAGACTCTCTGTGAATTTTCCATTTCGTGGCTTATTTTTCTTTATTTCTTTTACTCTCTTAACTATCTGTACTTTGTCTCTTTAAAGACTTTACCTTTTTAATTTTAAAGGCATTAACTTTATTTTGTCTCTCTCTATATTTTTTTCTCTCTCAATTATGTACATTTATCCAACATTGTGACTCATTTAGTGGTCTGTCTGAATCTGTTTTATTGTGAATCTTTTATATTTTTACTATCCAGGAGCATTTCTTAAAATGTTAAGCATTTCTTTAAAACTTAAGTTGCACCATGTGGGAATGTCTGAGGGTACTGCCTGTGTCCTGTAACGTCTAAACCTTTTTGCTGTTATCACAGTAATTACGGTAGTTCCTGCTTGAAACCAGCTCAGTTCAGCATGGCGGAGCTGAGCTGCTCCTCTACCTCAGAGGCCATTGGGTGCCCCTGAGCTGAGCACAATTCCAGGCACACAGCAGTCCACATTGCCATCAAGCAAACCATAGCTTTGGTTTAAATGCTCCATTCAAAAGCTCTGTCTCCCAGGAGCCAGACAGAAATCGTAATGAGCGGCACAGCCCAAGAAAAACGGCATTTTAAAACAACCAGTTTTCCTGTTCCTGAGTCAGGACAATTTCAACTGCGATCGCAACTTAGAAATGACAAAAAGCTGTCTTAAATTTTCTCTATGTCCTTTTAAGTCCAGTCAAGTTTCGTGGAGTTCATTAGCACGTGGCGCGCCACCTGTTGTAGTAAGAGGAGTGGCAGGGCTGTGTCTGGCGGCCCACATGGCTTAGCTCGGCCGCCTGCAGCTTTACTTTATGCCCAGAAATAATTACACAAACTGTAATCTTTTAAACACTGCCTGGCCCGTTAGTTCAGCCTCTTATTGGCTAAGCTCTTGCACCTGGACTAGCCCATTTCTGATAATCTGTGCTTTTTGTGTGCTTACCGGGAGATTCTAGCCTATGTCTGCAGGGACTGGGAACATCATGGCGACTCCTTTCGTCCACCCATCTAAGGGTTGGCCTATCAATGGGCTCAAACAGTTTCTTTATTTTAACCAATGAAATCAACAGATAAGATACTAAGAACCACCTCCATCACACCTCCTGAAAACCACCGTCTGACACACGCACTTAATATGATCAAGGCTTAATAAGATAGTGAGATCCACTCAGATAGACACCAGGACAGACAGCACCACTCCTGTGCGATCAACCAACACACGGTGAGAAAGCCTTCCAACACACAGCGTAATAAAAGTAGTCATAACTCAGCAGCACTTTACGACTTAGGGTCATAAGAGTCACCCTATTTCTTACTCTCACGGTGGAGTGGTGTTCTGAGAAAGAATAACCAAAGAAAATGTGACTCTCTCCAGTCTGAGTCTGTGCTGCAACTACAGACAGTAATTGCTTCTGAACAGTAATTTGAGGTTTATTAGAATCATAAGCAATATCCTGCCAGCATGGGGTGGGGGCATGAGTTAATCCTTTTATTTTCCAAGGTGTCCTTTTCCTCTTTTGCCCCACCGTAATCATACCTGATGACTGTGTCTCAGGGAATGCTGACGCCCCTTGTCTCTGTTTCTGGCTTCCAGTCTGTGTGGATGGAAAACTGCAGCTAAGATGTGGCCTTCATACTGTTCTGCGGTTACAGGGTCACATTCCCATGGTTAGGATTTGCTCACAAATGCACCTACAGGGTCCTTAGGGGTCTGGGAGAAAAGAACAGCACCAGTCAGATGATGCCGTGCTTGAACACCTGACACCTTCTTATTCTTTTAGCTTTTGTGATGAGCCAGAAGGGACTAGGGGAAGCCAAGAGACCTTGCAGTCTCACTTGGGTGAGTGTGGGTTCTCACTTCTTGCTCAGGTGGTGATAGGCCTCAATGGTGTCATAAAACCAGGACAGTTTAATTGCTCCAGCGGAAAAATACGCCTTGTCTTGAATCATTACTTGTAGACAAAAGAGAAGGTGAGTTTTTTAGATGCTATATTTACAGAAGCCCAACTACATTTATTGATCTAATGTTGTGGTAAGTTCTGTGTGCGTGAATACCATGAGATCAAGGCCATTACAACATCAGATTGGCTGAGAAATACCAGTGTTGGCAGCAAAAAGCTGATTAAAAAAGTGGGTTTGACTACCTTTTATACTTGGATAGGCATAACCACCCTCTATAAAGACCAGGACAGTGTCCAACCTCTGCATAAGATAAGCAAAATGTAGAATGTGGGTCCAGCTTCATCTCCAACAAGCCTTGCTTACTTTTGTGGTCCAGAGCAGGTCTTTTGCATGTGCCAGTTTCCTAGTATGGCTTTCATCATCCTTTGGGTAGGGTTAGAATTTTGCTTCTAATGGTAATTCTCCTGGCCTGATGTTCAGTATTAACATCATTTCTAGTTAGAAACGAGGAGGCAGGTGCAGAGGATGATGTAACTTACACTTGGATTCCCCAACTAACAAGAATTCCCCTCCAGATCACTTGATTGCAAGCTCCTGAGCCTGAACTCCGCTGAAGGCCAGATGTACCAATAGGAAAGACCCCAGACAGGAGTAAGGACAAAAGTGCTGTGCCTCTGGCCTCAAGCCCTATCACTGCACAGTGCTCTGCTCTAAGGAAGTGAAGGTGTGTGCGCTAATGGACCTTGGGCTGCGTCTTCTAGACTAGGGAGACAGGTTTGTTCTCAGTCAACTCAGCTTTATGTCCACAGGAGAAAGGGTGCTGGCCACAGCCCAGAGAGGATCACCACAAGAAATATGTCGCGTGCTGACACTTTTATGGCCTGGACCCATCTTACAAAACACAGGCCGGTGCAGCTCATAACTCCCATGACCCAGCTTGACATCACATACTGCCCAGGGCTGCCACTTGGAGTGGGAAAGCCCATATATTTTCTTCCTCGGATAGACCTAGTGGTTCTAGTCAGGTGCAGAAAGCCAATAAATCACCAGCGAAGCCTCAGTGTATCTATCAAGTCAGGAGGCAAGCCATCTTCAGGCCTTGATCCACATGAAAGGCAGACGCTTGGGGAGGGAGGGGAGGGGCGGGGCGCGGCGGGGCGGGGCAGCAGCCAGGACACTGGTGCCGAAGCTGGGGCTCAGGGTCTGCAAATGTTCACAGCTCCGAGGGGCCCAGGGGAGGGACCCAGGCTTCCTCCCTCTCTGCAGCTTCCTTTTGCTTTGAAGTCGGGGCTTGAGGCTGGGAGACTGGAGTTCAACTAAGCAGGTCTTCCAGCCTGGGGCTTTTAATATTCACCTCACGTCCTTCTTGCAGCTACTTTGGGAGGAATGAAAGTTATAAAGGAAGTGTGGGAGTCAGGGGAGTGACTTCGTGCCTGGATGCCCTGTCTTGTGAATCTTCCTTTCTGATCGGGAAGTGGAAAGGAGATGGAGGCATGGGAAAGACCAACAGGGCAGTAAAAGGCCTCTGAGTATTTTACTGGTACTGTTTCATCCAGAAAACGGGATAGATAGAGGATGTCAACTCTGGTGAACTTAGATCCGTCCTACCCCTGCTACTTCTGGAGCTTTTGAATACATGTATTTCTCTTTGCTGTCGCGTTTCAGCGGGGTAAATGAGACGCAAATACCAACTGCTCAGTCAGTGAGGGGCATTGGAACGGACAATCTTTACTTAAACTCATACTCTCATACCGCATGCAGTAATATCTCTAGACCATAGAAGATGCTCTTATATTTCGTTTTCCTATCCAATGCAGGCTGTCACTCCTGAGTGAATGCGCATTCTGCCTCTTCACTGGTCAGGTAGTGAGTGTGTGTTGCTTAGCTGCAGGGAGTCTTTCAGTCCTGGGATAGGACATCAGTTCACCAAGGAGCAAAAGCAGAAGGCTCCTTTAATGGGCTCTTTGGCCTTTCAACTCTCTCTCTCTCTCTCTCTCTCTCTTCCTCCTCCCCCATGTGTTTGTGTGTTTTTCTTTCTTTCTTTCTTTCTTTCTTTCTTTCTTTCTTTCTTTCTTTCTTTCTTTCTTTCTTTCTTTCTTTCTTTCTTTCTTTCCTTCCTTCCTTCTTTCCTTTCTTTCTTTCTTTCTTTTCTGTTTCTGTTTCTGTTTTCTTTTTTTTTTTGGTCATTGTTCTTTGGGAATTCCTAAAGAAGCTATCATTAGCCTCTTTTGAATTGTAGTATGAACAGGAATGGTGGTGGTTTAGTGGGCACTGCTGTACTCTGTATTTTACCATAGACTGGGGGATCTGTGCCTAGATACTGTTTTATTGACCAGATAGAGCTCCCAACAATCCATGTTTGGCAGGCGCCAGGCCCATCATAGCCAAACCGGCTGACTTTAATGCTGAGCTTAAAAAAAAAAAGTTATGATGAAGTTTTTCTGTTATATGTGCTTCATTAGATTCAATAAAGCTTCTTTTTATTGTGGCTTAACAGAGTAAGCCAGGCTAAAAGAAATAGATAAAGTAGAGTGGAGTTAGGGAGAAGCATATGGGCCGCCTGGAGACAGAGCGCTGATGAAACTTCACCCTGTAAGCCACAGCCATGTGGCAATTACAGATTAATTAAAATTGGTTAATTTAAGATATAAGAGTGAGCAAAAATACACTTAAACTATTGGCCAAACAGTATTCCAAATAATAGATACTGTGTGTTTGTGCGGGACCTGGAGGGACAGCAACCTCACCCCAACAATGAAACAATCATATTAAGGAGTCGGTCCAGGTATCAACCAAGCACCCCTGCCATGACGTTTCATCAATTATCAAGCAATCTGAAGTCATTAAAACAACATTTTCTTTCTAAAATACCTGGAGGGCTGGAGAAATGTCTCAGTAATTAAGAGTACTATGGATGTTCTTCCAGAAGAACCTGGAGTTTGATTTCCAACACCCATGTGGTGGCTAGCATCTATCACATAATGCTAATTCTTCTGTCATTAATGTAATGTAATGTAAGTTAACCCCTTCTTCTATTGCTCCAAGGGCACCAGGAATGCATGTGGTCCCACAGATATAAATAGCAGCCCAACACCTATACGCATACAATAAAAATTAATTAAACTTAAAAATATAATTTTTTAAAATCATGGAAATGGCAAACTAGGCCACAAAGCAATTGTCAAGAGATGGCGGCAGCAATAAAAGGTGAATATGAAATTATGCAAACAGGGGCTGGAGAGATGGCTCAGTGGTTAAGAGCATCGCCTGCTCTTTCAAAGATCCCTGAGTTCAATTCCCTGACAACCACATGGTGGCTCACAACCATCTGTAATGAGGTCTGGTGCCCTCTTCTGGCCTGCAGACATACACACAGGCAGAATTGTGCATACATAATAAATAGAGAAATGTAAAAAAGGGGAATTATGCAAACGGTTTCTCAATAGAAGGCACTGCTATTTGCATGAGACCCATCGCCACTTCTCACCAAGAAGGGTCAAGAAACATCTGCACCATAGGGCTTGTGTATTTGCATATGTACATGTGTGTAGTCATGAGTGGGGAATAGCGGTCAGCCTCCAGGTTCCATTCCTTCAGGGCCACTCACCTTGTTATATAAATAAATGAGCAGATGAATTAGCACGTGGGCATGGACGGAAGTCAGAGGACAGCTTTCAGGAGTCTGCTCTTCCCTCCCGTTGTGAACTAGGATTAGGGGAGGGGCCAGGCTTATTAGCAATGAAGTGTCAAGAACTCTGTCTGCCTCTACCTCTTCAGCGCTGAGATTGAGAGGTTGCCATCACGCCCAGATTTTCATTGGGGTGTTAGTACTAGAACTTGGGTACTTACTATTGTTTGCAAGCCACTGAGTATTCTCTCCATGCTCAGTACCGTTTGTGTCTACAGAGAAATAGATCAAAGGGCAGAGGTTTCATCAAGATCACATAATTAGAACTTGAACCAAATCACCATAAATCTCATAAAATCCAAGCACCCGGCAACATCTTCTACTTCCGGTTCATGTGGTGCCCTAGATGAAGGCAGTTGTCTTGGTAACCAAGCTGCATCAGGCATCACTGATAGTTAATGGTAGCTCAATAGTAGCTTTGAGTGGGAATTAGAGAAGTTTCACCAATGGGAGCTAGGGACTTCCAACATGAAGTTTCTTAAAAATCACTTGGGGAATGGGAAGATGCTCGGCTGTTAAGACCACGAATTACTTTTGCAAGGACCCAAGTGTGATTCCCAGAACCCACGTGGCAACTCACAACTGTCTGTAACTCAAGTCTCAGAAGCCAATGCTTCCGAGGTCACCAGGCATGCATGTAGTGTGCAAATGTACCTGCAGACAAAAGACCTCGACATAAAATAAACAAATAGCAATATAAAAAGATACCATACTAAAAGACTTGGCTCCAGTCTCTCTACTGTGACTCAGGTTTGGCTGTTGACCTATAGCCACCTTCTGCTTCCCTACACCCTCTGCAAAGTCCAAACCTCCTTCTGGACATTTCAATCATTTGTATGTATATCCTCTTATTGCTTCCTGTCGACCACCGCCAACTAACTGTCAGTAAACACACACACACACACACACACACACACACACACACACGGGTCTAAAGCTGGTTTCAAATTTTCCAAATAAAATTCAGGATGCCAGAGTTGAATTCAAATTTATTATAATTGGTGATTTGTTTTTTACAAGAATATCCTGAATAGACATGCTTGTATTTTAAAACTCTTCCTTTTTACTTAGAAATCAATTATTAATTGAGAATTGTGTGGTTTATCTGATGACTCCCTAATGAGGGAAATCATCATAGATATTCTTCAGGCTTCTGTGCCAACAGACAGGAACTAGAGGACACTCAAGTCCGAGAATACAGGGTCCCCATCTTAGTCTTAGCCATGTTGAAGGAAATCATGAAGGAGTCTAGAGTCTCCTACCAGTTCCCTCTGGGAGACACAGCGGGCAACTCACTCCCCAGTCCCGATGCTACCCACCAATTCTGTCCCACCCTGCCTCCTTCCCAGCCCCAATGTGGGTATTTTTGCTATTCTAGTTTCTGCCTTATTTTTTGTCGTTTTGATTTTGGGGTCCTGGGAATTGAACCAAGACTTTATGCATCTTGGCAAGCACTCTGCTCCTGCACTTCAGCCTGCTCAGGAAGTTGTTAGCTGACACCGCTGTGGTGGCTCCAGTTCTTGTTCTGGGTTCTTTGCTTAATTCTTCATTCAAGACCCCAGGAGCACACACTCATGGCACAGGAGGCATTGTAATTCAGTCCTTGCCCCTTCCTCCCCTCCTGGCAGCTGTGAATATAGGAACATGGACCCAGAACACCTCACGGACAGCTCACCACCTGACTAGCTGACTGGGCAAGCCGGAGTGGCTGTCCTACAGTGAGCAGCTTCCGTTCAATAGGTGTAGGCTGCAGCAGGCAGAAAGTGCTGATCCTCCTTTGAGGGGAGAAGCAAGCTTCTGCCTCTCTAGTTGAACTGAGAGCTGGCCTTTCCTGGCCTCATATTCCAGCTGGGGGCTTGATCTCATGGCCTCCAGACTGGAGACACATTTGGGGTTTGTGATATCCAGCTAACTGACTGCACATTTTTTTTTTTTAGCCTCCATGGTTCAGTATCTGGCATGAAATAAGTCTTGATTCTAACTTACACACATGCACACACACACACACACACACACACGTATGCATTAGCTGTTGATTTCTTATGTAAAGCTCTGATTACTACAACTATTAGACAATGAAAAGCCAGCAGAGTGTCAAACCAAATAACCTGAAAGAAGAAGTCAAAGTTTACCTACTTTGTCTCTGATAGTCTGTCCTTCTCCGATCACCCAGCCTGGCGGTCCTGCACATAACTTTGAAGTCTTTCTTCAGCACTGTCCAGGGTGTTCCTCTGCTGACTATGGATACTAAACAATTCTCATTTAGAAACACCTCATGGAAAAGATGTTTCTACCTCAGGTTTATCAACATCACAGATTACAGTTAAAAAATAACATCGATGATGGTCTAAGCAGAACAAGGAAGCTCCCGATGCCTTGGGGAGCAGTTTGTTCTGTATTCCCGGGAGAAAACATAGGTAGTCAGGCACTAGCCCATAAGTAAACATGTATAGAGTGGGTGGGGGGAGGAGACAAACAGACCCAAAAGTTCATGTCCTGTGGGTAAGGGCACATTTGAAGAGGAAAGCAGTGAGGAGCGGGTTAGGGTCAGGCCACTTGATTGCCACGCAGGGCCATGGTGATGTCTGGGCCTAGACCTTCTGGGTTATTGTAGCCTTGCTGTAGCTGTGGTCTGTGTTGATGTTACGTGTCTCCTGGTACTGCTAATCTGTGATGCTGAGGCCCAGAGAATAGGGCTGTACAGAGTTGGCTGGGCCCCTCTCACCTGGCTGCAACACTAGGGAGTGCTAGTCTTGCCTCTCACCACCTGAAGCACTCAGGGGAGAGGGTTCCTTCACCTCACCTGAGCAGCACAATAAAGCTGACCCTATTGGAGGAGGAGCAGATGAGCTAGCCCGGGTCTCAGAGCTGGATGGCTGGGCACACTTCCTTCGTCTAGCATGTGTTGGTAAAGGCAAGGAAAAGATGCCCTACCCTTCTTGCCCCTGCTGCCAGTGGTGGTCAAGGGGCTGACCTTCCCTCTTTCCAGCTGCACACTAGGAGAAGTGGGTCCTCTTCCTCATCTGGGCAGCACAGGTCAACTGACTGTATTGACTGGGGTGTGGGTGAACTGCCCCCAGAATGTAAACTTGGGAGATCTGGCCTCACCCTCATCTTTTATAGGGTGGCTTGGGCAGTGGGGAGAGATGCTCTCCCTCACACCCCTGCCATGACAGGTGGGAGAGCTGGCATGGGAGTCCTTAGAGTGGGAGAGAGGGCTGTCCTGCCCATTTTCTTGGCTACAGCACTCAGGAGAGTGACCCTGTACCTCACTTGGGCAACAGTGAGATGAGGCCCTGAAGGTGTAGATGAAAGTCAATCTGAGGCATGAAAACAGGAGAACTGGTCTGTTCCTTGTTTTTCACTAGCCTTGGTGAACTAGCCTTGTCAATGCCAAGGAGCTCACCATGCTTGTGAGGACAGGGGAGAGCTGGTGGGACATCCAACCCTGCCACTACTGACAGCCAGACTTGGTGTGATTTAGCACATCTGATATCCACCCCATCTATGGTCTCCTGGAGTGTGTCTTCCTTTCATGAAGGCCCAAAGCTGCAGGATCTCTCCTGGCAGTTGAGCAACAATGGGATATCCAAGTAGAGTCCCAGTGAGGACAGTATTGATAACATAGCACAGAGCCTTTACCAGGCGGATGTTGCAATGAATGTTTACAGGTAAAGATGTACGGAGGGAAGAGTAAACTGTGTGACTGAGTCTGTTACAGCTTACATGCAAGATCTCTCTTGGCTTCTTTTCCTCCCTTCCTTCCTTCCTTCCTTCCTTCCTTCCCTTCCTTCCTTCCTTCCTTCCCTCCTTCCCTCCTTCCCTCCTTCCCTCCTTCCTTCCTTCCTTCCTTCCTTCTTCCTTCTTCCTTCCTTCCTTTCTTTCCTCCTTCCTTCTCTTAAATTTGTTTTATTTAATCTGCAGGAAGGGAGGGCCTGGGCAGAGGATGGATATAAAGGAGATGGGGAGAGGAAATGGGATGGAAATGCATGATATAGAAAGACACAGAGAAATAATTTAAAAACAAGTTTTTAAAAGAAAATGCCTGTGGCCATGACTGCTGTTTACTGACTAAGGGCTGAAAATGGGTGGCCTCCAGTCCATCTCCCAATAACTCTGTTGAATACATATCATCCATATTCAGCTTGAGTACAGGCAAGTGATGCTTTTGCCCGAAATTAATCAGCAAATGACAGAGTAGGACATGCCTCCACTGCACCCCCTTGTTCTAAATGCTGCACTGTTACTCAAGAGTCCCCTGGCTCTGCGCAAGCACGGTGGAACAAAGAAGACTGTGTGACTTGAGTCCACAACAACCCACCCAGGAACCCCAAGGACATAGGTGTGCCCTCGAGGGAAACCTGGGTTCGTAGCTCTCAGGGAATCTCAATGCTCTCATCCCTGGATGGAAATAATCCATAGTCATACCCGCTGCTCCCTCCCACAATCGTGCTGTGGGAATGTGGGAACAACAGTGTGTGAGGGTGCTTTCCAAGTACCAAGAACACACAAATACGAGCTATTATTATTTCCATCTGGGCTTGTACAGGACTACTTCAATGAGGGGCATTATAAATGATTGATAAGACTTTATGTGGTCTTAGTGATTTAAGGGAAGAACAAGTCTCAAGTCAAAGACTCAAATTCTGCTTATGGAATGTTGGTTAGTCCCAGACTGGGGGCTTTGGGTGAAAGAATGAGGTTGGGCCCAAATCAAGTCTCATTCAGCTGAACTTTTTAAATTTCAGGGTTAGAAAAATACTCTTAAATGTTGATTACTATCTAGTTGTTTATTCGGTATAACAAAGGAAATAAATAATAGTAAATAGTAATTTGAATCTAATGTTTTCGAATATCAGCACTGCTAATAGGCATTATTTCTAAGCATTCCATATATTTGTGTCATTTAATCCTTACAGCATTCCAGCAAGACAATAAAATAGATATGGGCAGCATGGCCTTTGCCATCTCTTAAATAAAAAAATTAAAAGCCAGGGACATTAAGAAGCTTTTCTATGGTGACCATTGTTAGTAAGTGGTACAGCTTGGTTTGAACCGATATTTCTTAATTCAAAAGGAGAAACAGAAAGGATGGAAAGAGAGTGAGAGAAGGAAGACAAGAAAGCAGGACTTCTGAAACTTGAGGGAAGGAACTAGAAAAGAGACAAGTAATCTCCAAATGAAATGTGTCCCTGTAGACCCGATGCAGTCTCTACACTCTTGCAATGGGAATACAAACAGGATGTGGTGGAAGTGCAGAGGAGAGATGAAAATAAGGCTGAGGAGGTCTCCTGGCAGAGGTGGTGTGCAGGTGTGTCTAGACAATCAACAGGAGCTAGGCAGTGACAAAGTCGGGTAGAGAGTCTTGACTGCAGTGCAGAAGACCACATGGGGACAGGAGACATGGCAGTGGTATAGGGCACTACTGATAGACCAAGGCCCCTGGGTGGGAATGGACGGAAAGGAGGTTCATGATTCTCAGTATAGTTGTCTTTGTAAGCTAAAGGACCCCTCCTGACTAAATTATGAGGTTGGCAGTTTTGGCAGGGGAGTAAGGCAGGGGATAAGAACAGTGGTCCTCTACACAGACAGCTGGAGAGGTACTGAGAAACTAAACTGTGCTTAGAAGATCTTCTTAGAAGTGCTTAGTAAGGTTGGTTTGATGTGGGTTGGGATTTTTGAAATGTCTGTATTGGTTCCTGATTCTTTTTTTTTATTCAGTGTTGCAATAGGAGCGGTGGGGCCCGTCCCACTGGCCGCCCATGGCTAGCTTAATACCTGAAATAATTTACGGAAACTATGTTCTTTTTTAAACACTGCCTGGCCCATTATTGGCTAGCTCTTACATATTGACCTAACCCATTTCTAATAATCTATGTAGCCCATGAGCTGGCTTACCAGGAATGATCTTAACCTGCGTCTGCCTGGAGTGGGAGAATCATAGCGACTCCTGACTCAGCTTCTTTCTCCCAGCATCCTGTTCTGTTTACTCCGCCTTCCTGAGGTTGGCCTATCAATGGGCCTAGGCAGTTTCTTTATTGATAAGAAATCACTCCCACATCAATTCAGTGTCTGCAGAGACTTCACGGTGTCCTCCCAGAGACAGAGAGCACTGGGAATGAGGTGCTTCTCATGCATGGATATGTCCAGTAGCAGACGAAGAAAACCTAGGAAGCAATCGGAGACTAGAAACACTGATTTACATTTTAAAGAAATAATTGACTGATTACTATGGGGAGCAATTAGGCTAGGGAATAGGCCCAGAGTCGGGATGGCAGATTATATCAGCCGCAGTATCAAACAATGTCCAGGCATGAGGCGAAGAAAACAGTGGTCTCCTGTCATGATTTGTGTCTGTGCTGAACTCCCCTTGCTCACAGTCATTTAGGAACCGGAAATTGACAAGGCTTGTCTTCATATTGAGTAGGAATGTTCCTCCTTGTTCACTGAGTAGAAGAGAAAGAAAGGTGATAAAGAATTTTACATGGGCCTGCTCCTGTGCCTGAAAGTCCACATATCCCAACTACTGTGACTTTCGTATCAGAAATGTATTGGGTAGCTCAGTATACACTATCAACTATAATCTACCTTCCTTAACTCAGATAACAGGCAACAAAGCAAGTTAGAGTAAAATAATGCAAACCAAGACAGAAGATTAGTAAAGGGAAGACAAGAAATTGCCAAAACAAACAAACAAACAAACAAACCATCAAATTCACTGCTGAATTACTCTGGGAGTCACACCTTCAGTTAGTTGCCATATTAAAAATTATCTCTATCACTTTAGGGCCAGAGAGATGGTTCAATGGTTAGAGTATTTGCTGTTCTTGCAAAAGATATGTGCTTGGTTCCCAGCATCCACATCAAATATTCCACAGCTGCCTGTAACTCCAGCTCTTGGGCATCCAACATCTTTGGACTCTGTGGGTATCTACATGTATAAACACACAGACTCACAAACAAAATCTAAATACATCTTAAAGATGGGTTAGGGTTAATTCTCTCATCATTTTTTCTTTTAGGGTGAACCAATCTATTACAGTATCAATCTTTTTCTTTCTATTCCACATTGTGGTTTGGGAAACTTGAATCACCTTAGAATCCTAGTTTTAGAGAAAGAAAGAAAAAGGTCTCTTGATTTTTTCTTGTATAAACGTGTTCAGGAAACCCTTCAGTCTACAACTGAGATTGGTGGACACTCTGTCACCAGGATCCCTATATGGAACATATACAATCCAAGTCCTCAGTCTATGGAGAGCACATCAAAGTTCTCCACAAGCCACTAGACAGGATTGGTCATAGCCACACTGCCTTCAAGTGTTTCACCCATTGAGTGGTACGTTTTGGTTCTGTTTGTTTGTTTACTTTTTAATCTCTTTCTATGAAGGAAAGGTACTGTCTGTGATACTAGGCATTCTTTCTACTGAGCTTCAGTTCATTCATTTTTTAAAGAAAAATCCAAAGTAATATCTGATTTGCCTCAGAAAAGTGGCCTTTGAGTTCAACAAAGAACAGAGATCACAGAATATCCAGGAATAGGACACAGGGATGGCAGTAAAAGGCTGGACAGTCAGGTCCTCCCATAGCTCAACTGATAGCAGTGAACCTGTGGGTTTGGTGTTTAGGAAGCTGATCAAGACTGGGATCATGAACAAAACAATGGCATCAGAAGAAAATCACCTCCAACTGTGAGCTGAAACAAGACTCCTCTTCAGTGGTGAGTATTCTCCTTAAGATCAACCTTGAAGCTTACATCTAAGTTTTGATCTAAGTGATGATTTTATGACATTAAAGACAACAGTCATTTGCAGATTCTTCAAATGAGAATTCTCTGTTTAAATTTTGCCCCATTTTTAAATTGGATTATTTTGTATTTTTGATGTCTAGTTTCTTGAGTTCTTTATATACATTGCAGAACAGTCCTCTGTCAGATGTGGGATGAAGATAATTTTTTATGATGTAGGCTGTTGTTTTGTCTTATTTACCATGCCCTTTGCCTTACAGAAGCTTTTCAGTTTCAAGAGGTTCCATTTATTGATTATTGTTCTCAGTGTCTATTATTTTGGAAGTGGTCTCCTGAGCCAATGTGTTCAGGTACTTCCACTTTATATTCCTATCAGGTTCAATGTAACTGGATTTATGTTGAGGTGAGGTCCTTAGGTCTACTTGGACTTCGGGTTTGTGCGTGGTGATAGATATGAATCTATTTGAGATCTTCTACATGTTGACATTCAGTTATGCCAGCACCATTTCTTAAAGATGCTTTCCTTTTTCCATTGTACCATTTTGGCTTCTTTGTCAAAAATCCAAATTGTAAATAGGTAAATCAGGTCTTCTGTTTGATTCTGTTGATCCACGTGTCTGTTTTAATGCCAATATCAAACTGGACTTATTGCTATAGTTCTATAGTAGAGCTTGAAGTCAGGGATGGTGATGCTCTGGAAGTTCCTTTTGTGCACAGGATTGTTTTAGCTATTCTGGGTTTTTTGTTTTTTCATATGAAGCTGGTATTGTTCTTCCAAGGTCTGTGAATAATTGCATTGAGATTTTAATGGAATTGCACTGAATCTGTAGATTACTTTTGGTAAGTTTGCAATTTTTATTAAGCATTGATCTTACTATCCAAGATCATGGGAGATCTTTTCATTTTCAGATATCTTCTTCAATTTCTTTCTTTAGAGACTAAAAATTCTTGTTATATAGGTCTTTCAGTTGTTTAGATAGAGTTACCTCAAGATATTTTGTATTTGTGACTATTTTATTGCTCAACATTCTTAATCATCAGGAAATGAAAATTAAAATGACTCTGAGATACCATCTTATACCTGTCAGATGGCTAAGATCAAAAATATTGAGGAGAGCTTATTTTGGAGAGGATTTTGGAGTCAGGGGAACACTCCTCCACTGTTGTTGGTGGAATACAAACTTGTACAGCCACTTGAGAATCAGTGTGTTGTTTCTCAGAAAACTGAAAAACAATCTACAAAAGACCCTGTGATACTACTCTAGGGCATAAACCCAAGGATGCTCAATCATACCACAAGGACACTTGCTCAACAATATGCATAACAGCATTACTCATAATAACCAGAACTCGGAAACAACCTAGATGCCCCTCAACTGAAAGAATGGATAAAGAAAGTAGTTCATTTATACAATGAAGTATTACTCAGCTGTAAAAGAAAAAAAGAAAAAAGAAAAAAAACAATGGCATCAAGAAATTTGCAGGCAAATTGAATGAGTTAATCTAGACTTAGAAAAGACAAGCATGGTATGTTCTCACTCATAAGTGGATATTAGATGTAAAGCAAAGGAAAACCAGACTACAATCCACAGTTCCAGGGAGGCTGAAGTAATAAGGAAGACCCTACAAGGGACACATTGATTGCCCTGGGAAGGAGAATTAGATGAGATTGTCTGCATAAACTTGGGGTAAGAAGGTAATGGGGAATGAAAACATGAGGGAACAAGATGGTCTAGGGTGGGGAATGGTGGAGTGGAGGAGCAATGAAAAAGATATCTTGATAGAGAGAGCCACTATGGAGTTAGGGAGAAAGTTGGTGCTAGGGAAATTTTCAGAATCACAAGTCTCAGCTAAGACTCCCACCAATAATAGAAAGGGTTCCCGAATCAGACTTCCCCTGTAATTAGATTAGTGGATATCCAACTATCATCATAGAGCCTTTATCCAATAACTGATGGAACCAGATGCAGAAATTCACAACCAGAAAAACACCAGAGCTGAGCTCCAGGAATGCAGTCCAAGGGAAGGAATATGAACAAGGGAGGTGAAGTGATAGGAGCGGCAGGGCTGCATCCCCAACACCCTGGCCACCCACACGGCTAGCTTTACCGAAATATACACGGACACTGTATTCTTTTAAACACTGCTTGGCCCATTACTATCTAGCCTCTTCTAGGCTAATTCTCTGTAGCTAATTTAGCCCATTTCTAATAATGTGTGTAAGCACCCCAAGGTGCACTTACTGGGAAGATTCTAGCCTACGTCCATCCCTGAGTCGGAGCTTCATCGCGTGTGTCTCTGAGAGGAGCCGCAGTTTCTGAGCTCACTTCACTCTTCCTCCCAGCATTTTGTTCTGTTTACTCCACCCACCTATGTTCTAACCAATCAGGGCCAAGCAGTTTATTGTTAGCCAATGAAATCAACAGATTGATATATGACACTCCCACATCAGGGAAGTCAAAATCATCGTGGAAAAATTCTCAGAGACAGCTGAACCAAGCTTGTGAAACTCATGAACTCTAGACTGATAGCTATGGAGCCTCAGGGACTGAACTAGACCCTCCATATGTAGGAGACAGTTGTGAAGCTTGAACTACCTGAAAGGGGCCACTGTCAGTGGGACTGAGATCTATCCTGATAGTGAGCTGAGCATTTTAGAACCCATTCCCTGTGGGGATGTCACGTAAACAGCCAATGCAGCAGGGGAGGAATTGGTCTTGTCCTAACTTAACATGACAGACTTTGTTGGCTCCCATGGGAGACTTTACCCGTTAGAAGTGGATACGGGGTGCACTGGGGAGGCAAAATGGTGGATGTGGGGGAGACAAGGGAGGGAGAACTGTGATTGGAATGCAAATGAAATTAAAAAAAATAAAGAGAACAGCCAATAACCTTTGCCAATTGCTTCTCTCTTTAGCCTTGCTAATTGAGTTCTTATTTAATTAATGACCAGAAGCTCTGGACCCCAAACCTTTCTCATGACTGTAACTCAAAGTGTACAAACAGATACTGAGGAGCATATTTTTCTATCTCTGTGTCTTTACATTATAATTTGTTCATTTTCCTTTTAAGATTTTTGTGTGTGTGTGTGTGTGTGTGTGTGTGTGTGTGTGTGTGTGTATGTGTGGTATAGAAGTTCCTTCTGTTTGTGTGTTGCTTTCATTGGGTAATGAATAAAGAAAGTGCTGGCCTAGTTGATAGGACAGAACTTAGGTAGTCAGAGTAGACAGAACTGAATGCTGGGAAGAAGAGCAGAGTGGCAGATGCCATGGATCTCACTGACAGAGACAGACACTGGTGCCAGTAAGCCACAGTCATGGAGATATACAGATTAACAGAAATTGATTAAATTAAGATGTAAGAATTGGCCAATGAAAAGTTAGAGCTAATGGAGCCAGGCAGTGTTTAAATGAATACAGTTTCTGTGTGATTATTTCGGGTCAAAAAGATAGCTGGATAGCCGGAATGACAAGCAGCCCACTCCTCCTGCAACGTGTGTGTGTGTGTGTGTGTGTGTGTGTGTGTGTTTGTGTGTGTAGTGAAAACCTGCATGTTGGAAAGAAAAGACTTTCCATTTTCTAACTAGAATTCTCCTCCATTAAGCTCTTTAGTTACCCCAAGAAAAGAAGTTGTGGCCTCAGGATGACTTCAGTGTGAGACACTTGGCTGTGGTTAATGTCTGTTTATGATGTGAGAGGGTGATAACTGCATATTAATGCAGTTCACAAAGAAACCACAGAGAAAGCTGTAAAACCCAGTGGTGACAGCAATAAAGTAGAACTCACAGGAGGAACAGGTAGCAGCCAAAAGGCAACATGCCTCAACCCCCACCTGGGATATTGGCACTTGAGGAGATTGCAGATCTTCTCAAAAGGGGAAGAAGCACACCAAGCAGCATTTATTGAGGAGTCTTGATGGTGAGGAAGAATGCTGAGGTTGCAAAACCACCCCTTTCAAGAGGGGAGTTGAGAAGGATGTAGTTAGTATGACTTAAGCTTACAGGTCTCCTAACATCACTGAAGGAAATCAGGGCAGGAACTCAACCAGGGCAGGAACCTGGAGGCAGAAGCTGATGCAGAGACCATAAGGGAGTGCTTATTGGCTTGCTCTTCATGGCTTGCTCAGCCTGATTTCTTAGAGAACCCAGGACCACCAGACCAGAGGTAGAACTTCCCACAATGGGCTGGGCCCTCACCTCATCAATTACTAATTAGAAAACACCTTAAAGCTGGATCTTGTGAGATATTTCCTCAACTGAGAGGCCCCTGCTTTCATATAACCCTACCTTGTGTCTGGTTGACATTTTGTGATCCAGCACCACTCAGAAGTTTTATCTGTCCTTGTTGAGCTGCAACTGCTTGAACAACTCATTTGTGACAGCAGTGGCTCCAATACCGAGCATAGCCATCATCAAGCTGGTCCTAAATGACAACGGGAAAACAGCAAACAAAGATCTAAACATCCCTTCAGTATATGTGAGACCAGATAGCTCTACTAAGGAACATCAACAATAACCCAATCCCCAGAGACTGTGAAGGGTATGGGGTGATGTGGGGAAGTGTCATATATCAATCTGTTGATTTCATTGGTTCAATAAACTGCCTTGGCCTTGATAGGTTAGAACATAGGTGGGTGGAGTAAACAGAATAGTATGCAGGCAGGAAGAGAGTGAGGTC
>CAWTZC010000473.1:0-10957 GCA_963919715.1 Microtus obscurus
GGCAAGGCTCTTTACCTGCTCACGGCAATGACACAGGCTGATATCTGGAACCGTGGATCCCCCACCCTCAGGCCCCTGGGTGCTGACCAGCAGCAGGCCAGCCGAGCTTTCCTCACCTGACCTGGACTGTGCATCCAAATAAGGTGAGATCAGTGCAGGGCTGGTACAGAGTGCTGTCCCAAGGGCAGATCAAGGTACAGGGAGAAAGCTGTCAACCTTGCTCACTCCAAGAGGCCTGAACCACTTGATGAAAATCCATTTAAGAAAATTTAACCCTCCACTCGGAAATTGCGTTAGGGTGGGGCTGTGATGTGCACAGAGGGGCAGGGGAGAGTAATGGAGTCATATGCTCACCTCTGGATGCCTTGTGTGCTGGGTGGGCCATCGGCCCGGGGACAACAAAGGGGGCATTTCAAAGAGAGCCAGCACTCCCACCCCCAGCACAGTGTGGTTCTAACCCAGCTCCGTGGCTGACTTTTCTTTCCTCCTTCCTTTGACAGGAAGTAGTATTTGGTGGGAAACAGCCAGGGAAAGGACTGATATCTGACTCTGCTTGGGAGTGAGAGGTGGGATGCTCATTCTGTAGGGATGGAAGGGAACAGAATATGGGAGGCACCCTTCCCCTCATCTACCCAGCCTAACCCGAGGACAACAAAGCCCCATAGGGAGTGAGTTTGGGGCAGACAAGCACGGCTCAGGCTCTGCCTGGAATTGTCACCTGCCTGGTGGCTTGAATGATACTGAGCTTTCCATTGTACAGTTAAGTGAGAAAAGCATCCAACTGCTTTATGCAGACGGCCACAGGAGGACACATCTGTGCAGTGTGATGTCCCAGTACCTCACAGTTCCAGTGGCTGCCAGCTTCCCTGCTTCATGTCTAGAGGTTGTCTCTGGGCAGCAATGGTCTCACCCCGGTTAGGTGTGTTGAGTCACAGACCCCCCTGTCTGAGAGACCCTTAATCCAGTATTTAATGGAAACTACTAAATATACTGAATGATGGAAACAGTTGGTTTTGATGCTGGATTTTGGACGATGTATCCGCGTGCTCTGGATTTCCCCCACTGTGACCCTGCAAAGCCTTCCTGGAGGACACAGCCTGAGTTTGACAGTTTGATGTGGCGGGTTACCCTGCCCCGTGACACTCCAGATCTAGTGGCTGACAGGATGAGTATGGAGAGACAATGAGGGAATGTGCAGGAGGTGCTCACGATGCCCTTCTCTGGGGAGGTCGCTGTGGCCATGGCTGCTCTGGGAGCAGGCGACCAGCGCCCTGATTATGGTGGGAGGTTGTACCTGCTCCACCACAGTTTTCTGATAAGACGGCTGCTCAGCCTAGCCCGAGTTGATGTTACCTTTGCAGCAGTCCCTGGAGAGAGAGACCACGGTCACTGAGGTCATTGTTGGCTGTGTAGGGATCATAATGGGCTATCTGGAAGAGCTCCTAGGACCGTTGACCTAGAAGGGGTAGGGAGTGATCCATCACCCCCCCCTACCTCGGTTAGCATTGGCACCTGGTGTTTAAGAGGCCCTACAGGCCTGGGGCACTGCTCTGGGGCAGAGAGGCCCCACAGCCCCTCTCTGGAGGGGTGTCTGATTGCCAGGTGTGAGACTCGTGATCTGTGTGGGGCGGCTGGAGTGGTGTGAGCTGGGCAGGGGGCACCCATGCGACTGGAGTGGTGTGAACTGCCAGGGGCACCCATGTGGTGAAGTGTGAGCTGGTGGGGGCAGGCAGCTGGAGCGAGCGGTGTGAGAAGGCATGGGGGAGGTATGATTTGGCATGCCCCCTATTTACCCCTTTCAGCCTTCTTCCCGACCATGCTTCCAACTCTGCTGAAAAGACCCCTGGGAACCAGCATGGTGGCACAGAAGGCCAGGAAAGGTAGGATGAGGAGTTTAAAGTTCAACTTTGGTAGTAATTTCAGGGCTTAGCCTGACTCCAAGAGAAGTTCAAACCAACAAAAAAGAGAGACACAGAAAGGGGGTGGTAGCTAAGCACACAGTAATCTTGACTGGCATCTGAGGGATTGGGAGTAAATGATTGTGGGCAGAGATCTGGGAGTCTGCCTAGAGGAATTAACTTGGGAATGGGGGCAAATAGGGGGAAAGAGGGGAGGTGAGATAGCCTAAGGGGGTAGATGGAGGAGGAGAGGGGAAGTTGTCATGAAGCCCTATTTCAGATAGTAGCATGACCCAGTGCTTGAGGGACGAGTTTGGTTCTTTGTGAAGGCACGAGGCTTCTACAGGGCTTTCCTGGGTCTTGCTACCCCCCCCCTGTCTAGGGTGGGAGAGCAAGAGGGATTTGTTATTCAATATGATTAAAGTGAATGGAATAAAAAAACATATGAGGAGGGGGAGTAGGAGGAAGAGGAGAGCGGGATGGGGTAATAAAAGAACGCGAGCTGTTACAGAAGTAGTGCCCCTCTTGCCAGCTAATTCGAGGCGTAATAAATAAATCTCGCTAAAGCAGCCCCCGGAAGCCTTTGGAAAGATCTCTGTAATCAGACTCATTGAACAAGTCCTTGTGCACCTCGCCAGCGTGACGCGGAAGGGTGATCCTGGCTGACTCAGCCCCCCTTCCTCTCAGCTCCTGTGGCTGCCCTGGGTCCTCTGGGACTCTAGGAGGCAGGATTGCACACAGGCTTATAGGCCCCTGCCAGCAGCGGGGACAGGGTGGGTTGGACAATATCTCTTGTGTTCACTTCACCCCATTTCGCTGCCATGGTAGTGAGGTGCAGAGGGCAGTGACTTGACAGGGGCTCACGTGTGACTACAGACTAGCTCCTAAAGATGCTAAAGTAGGATTATAGCTTTAAGGCCTCCCTGGACTCTTGTTTCGAATATCCCATGCCTCAATTTCCCCTACACTGACTCTGCTCCCAACAGCAGGATAGCTGGGATCATGGTGTGCGCAAGCTCAGTGCCCTGTCTGTCCTCTGCACACTTCACTATAGGACTCTGCCCCCCCTCAGCTGCCCCAGGCTGGTGCTATGGTTGATCAGACTTCACATGACCCCCCTGGGCTAAAAACATCACAGAGCACCTTTGGGGTTTGTGACCTCTGCAGGCCCCTGATCCCTTGCATCTGCATTTGGGCTTAAGGGGTGAGCAAGGTTGTTCCAAAAGAGGGCAGATAAAGGTTGGGACTGCAAATCTGTTCTGCTCTGCTTGCTGGGGAACACACTAGTAAGATAGGGGTTGGGAACGACCATGGAGAGAGGAGTTTGAGCAAGAGCCCATGGCTATAACATGGACTAACAAGAAGATGCCCCCAGGCCTCTGTGAGCCCCTATTTCCCCTCAAGGAACCTCTTTGGGGTGTTGTTATTGGGGCAGACTGGCTAAGAGGTGGAGGGATTGACACCTGAGCTTGACTGATACTGCACAGGGAGAGCTTGACACCTGAGCTGACTGATACTGCACAGGAGAGCTGGTCCCTAACCAAGAGTCCCTCTGCATGTGCAGGCATCCTCGGGACATCCTTCTGTTATGGCAAGCACTGTGGTCCTGTATGTGGGACTCTGTTTCTTTCTGCTCACAGCTCAGAAATTCAAGTAGTCTCTCTGTCTGTCTCTGTCTCTGTCTGTCTGTCTGTCCCTCTCCTCTCTCTCTCTCTCTCTCTCACACACACACACACACACACACACACACAGAGAGAGAGAGAGAGAGAGAGAGAGAGAGAGAGAAACAGAGACACACAGAGAGATCCCTCCAAGGCCCCAAATGGAGGTTTGAATGGGAGACATCAGCAGCTGAAAAGTATGGGCAAGGCCATGGCATAATGGAAGGAGGGGAAAGAGCAGAGGAAGGATCCAGGTTGCCCCAGTGAGTCCCTGGCATCTTGGTCTGGGGTCTGTAGACAAGCCAGGGGAAGAGACACAGCACATGGGAAAGGCAGAGATCCCAACTTAGGAATGATAAGTAATAATCCCCTAGGTATTCAGAGCTGGAGGAAGGTTGGGGAGCCCTGAGAATATGGTTTTATTGTGGTCATCATTGTCAATGTCACCACCATCATCATTACATCACATCATCATCACCACCATTTCACCGACAGAATTATTGCAGCACCACCATCATTATCAACCTCACCGTAGTCACCACCATACATTATCATACCACCACATCACCACTGCCATATTATCAACATCACCATAGTCATCATTACCACGGTCATCATTACCACCACCATCACCATAATATATTATATCACATCACCATCATTATTGCCATTCTGATATCACCACTATACTTATGAAAGCTAAGAAAGTGAGGATTGCTGTGAGTTGAAGACAGCTGAACATCAGAGAGTTTAGCCAACCTAGTGTGACTGTGAGAACATCGAAAATGAACCCAAGAATTAGAAAAGAAAGAACAGATCCCAAAACAGAACAAAAGAAGATATTTATAGATGGTGTAACAGACTCTGCTCCAGAGTGGATTATGTTGCTGGGGAGGGATGGGGGGGGTCCGCAGGCCCCCAGGGACGGCCCTCCAGCCTCCTGAGAGTAAACATACATGCTGAATGGTTGAGTCATTCCCAGGCAGGAGGGGTTGGAGCAACTTAGAAGAGGCTTTGTGGTAGAGTGCATCTGAGATCAGGATGGGAATCAACTCTCAGTTCCCACTCTCCGTAGAAGAATTTGGATTGTGTGTCACTGCTGGAGGTTGGCCCGAGCATCCGCGGCTGCTCAGCCTGCCCCCACCACCACTCTCTAACAGTTCTAACAGGGTAGCAGGGCCGGGAAAGGCTCAGCAGGTGGAGGCGCCTCCCACCAAGCCCATCATAATGCACCTGAGTTTGATCCTGGGACACCTGTGAGAGAGAGAACTGACTTCTGAAGTGTCCTCTTGACCGACACATGCATATGTGTGTATGTGTGGGACACGTATGGCGACACAATTGCACAGCATAGATCAAACAGACACAAATGAATAAATCCTTCTTTTGAAAAACCCTTGGCTTGGGCCTGATGCTGCGAGGTTATTCTCCCGCCTACATGGGCAGCTGAGACAGGAGGGGGTGGGAAATTTGAGATGGTTGGACAAGGGTGAGGACCAGCCTAGGCAACTCTGTGAGACCCCTGACTCAGAAAGTAAAAGAGACCTGGGCCATGGCTAGAGATAGAGTAAAGGGAATTGCAGTGAGGGGCTTGATGGCTGGTTTAGATGCAACTGGCCACTGCCCTCCCCTGGCAAGTTCTCATTCAGTCCTGTTTGCAGGGATGGTTTTTTCCTCCTGGGGTTGTTTGCTGAGTTAGCCTGTGCAGTCTGTGACATTAGCTGACGTTGCAGGTGGCACCTAAGGCTTGGCCTTATACAGCTCCTCTCCGTTGAGCACCCCCCCAAGGGCTTTAAAGCAAAATGAGTTGCTTTGGAAGGAGCTGCAAGCCCAGGAGAGGGAACATAATGTGGGCAACCAAGCTCCAACACCTAAACTCCCAATTGGTTCAGACATGCCCATTAAATGGCTTGCAGCCCGGCTAGCAGCAGGGAGATAGGGACATTCTGCAGAGCTGGGCCAGACAGGCTTGGGAAAGGGTAGGCCTGGACATGCAGGGCGGGCATCTTCTTCTTCTCCTTCTTTTCAGAATTGTCAGAATCCCAGAATCTCTACTATTGCCTCTGCAGCTTGGAGGGGGCAGGTGTAGTAAGAGGGGAATATTAATACAAGGGATGTCCAGTCATGCCCCTTGAGGCCCACACTGGGCCTGCAAAAATACAATGTCCTAGAACTGTCCAGTGCCTGAAGAGGTTCCAGAAGATGATTGAGACCCTGGTGGCAAGAAGATTACTTGAACTCTGTTTATAGAAATTGGTCTAAATGGGTAGTTTTACCCCTTGCTAGAAGGGGCTGGACTCCATCCTGAGACAGAAGAGAAGGGGTGGGAGATTCTGCTGTTCTCCCTTCCCCCACCCAGCAGACCCACACATCTATAAAACACGTCAGGACAGTTGTAAAAGAGATGGATTTTCCTCCCTGTAATGTGCCCCTTCGGTCTGTCGCCAGATAATTCATGACCCGCTTTTATGACTGAGTTCCCTGGGTACATGTTGGCACTGTAAGGCCACAGATGGTGGCCAGCTTAAAGGCAACTGTTGGCTGAGACCCTGGCTCTTCCCTTGCAATCATGTGACCTGAGGAAGTGACTTGCTAGGGATTTCTCCACCAGTGAAAGGCGGATGGAGATAGAAGACAGGTGGTGACCTTAGGAGTCAAGCAAAGCTCAGACATGTGCAAATCCCTTAGATGAAAGGAGAGAGGGATTTGAGATATAATGGTGAAAAAGGTGATTGGCTTGGGTGGAGTTGAGGCTTGAGGTGAGTTTTGGACTTGAACCGATCATAGTATGAGATAGCTCATTAAATTTGTATTACTTTCCCAAGAGATGAGAACAATACACTGTTTTACAGGAGACCATATGTGAGAGAATGATGGGCGAAACCCCTTTAAACAAAGGCCTGGGGGCTGACAAATTTGGAGCTAAGTTACATCTTATCACCTACTCCACCTACACTCAGCTCACCAACCCCCACCTCACCCCACCTCACCCCCACCTCAGCCCCCACCTCAGCATCCCACCTCAGCCCCCACCTCAGCCCCCTCACCTCAGCATTGATGCGATCCCGGACGTCACTGGACAGAAGCTCCGAGACTACTGACCTGTGCTCAGGACACTTTATTCCATGGGAGATGCAGGCCATTGAACACAGGGCCGTGGTAGTGATGTGCAACAGTCCTAACACAGGCTGGGCACTGTGCTGGGAGCGAGGTGGAGGAGGTAGCTGGGTTCACCTGTGCTCTGTGGAGCTGGAAAAAACAATGTGCATCAAACTAGCTTACCTTTGATATTTTTGCCAAATCTCCAAGTAGAGAATTTTTTTTTCCTCAGGAAAGGTTTGGCATGTCTGTGTATGACAAGGGACCGTTTGTGTGTTCACTCATCCATGAATTTATTATTCACTCTCCCATCCAACTATTATCCTTCTGTCATCAACCATCTACCACCTGTTCATCCTTTAACAATCATCATCATGATTTGTATCATCATCATCATCATCATAAATCAATATTGTTATCATCATCATCTGGGGCCAGAAGTGTGAAGTCCAGAAGTGGCAGGACTGTAACCTGTCCTAAGGGGAAGTCCTTTCTCTCCTGTGAGGGAGGGGTCTCACTCTGAAACTGCCTCTATTGTCCCTGGTTTCTTTGGCGTTGCTGTGACCACCCCACTGTCTTCTCCCATGAACACTTGCTACTGGTGTTGGGGGTCATCTGAGCCTAGGTGGCGACATTGGAACTTTACTCCTTGCGATCAATTGAAATCCATTTCCAGATGAATTTGCAATCCTAGAGGCCAAGGTCTGGCACATGGAACGGCTGTTACTATGCCACCATAGTTTGGAGGTCCTGAGGGAGGAGAGCAGCGGAGGAATTGTGAATTAGTTGTCTCTGGTGCAGGCAGCAGCTCACAAACCCACACTTGCAATGAGAAAGCAAGATCTGGTTCCTCGTCAACCACCCAGATGTAGGGTCCACGTCACAGAGGAAGTGCGCCCTCAAACATCTCTGGGGTCAGGATAGTGGGGTGTAGATTGAGCACACCTTGACAGACGGAGATTTCCTCTGGCCTTAGAGCACCCTGGGTTGCCATCGCAGGGGAAGACACATGGGACCTTTCCTAGTGGATCCGAGCATGGACATTCTAGAATCTGTGGATATTCCTCTTGCACAGTTGGAATCCCCGGATGGTAGTAGTGACCTGGTCTCAACAGCAAGTTTTGAGGTGATGTAATTTTAGCAGGAGCCATGGGCGTGTAAACGTGCAAATTATCAACATGACCTGCTTCCCTCCAAAGCTCAACTTTTCCTTTGAATTTTAACAACTAGAAAGATTAGATGTTCTAACACCAGGCAATAGGTATCACTGTTTTTTTTTTTTTTTTTTTTTTTTTTTTTTGCTGAGGGCTTTCTTCAGAGATGAAGCTAAGACAGCATGACATTATGACCCCGGCTGATAAGAGGAGAATTTTCTCTGAAATTTAGAACACATTGCAACCTTGAGACTTACTTCAGATATCAACACATTTAAGCGTATATTTTAAGGAAAAGAGCCCTGAGGTAAGTGACTTTCTAGAAGGCCCACCCTTGACAAGACCTCGAGGCTCTGATCGGCCTTTCCACCACCCTCATGCCGACATCTTTATTTTAGGCTGAGAGCAGTGGTGATGGATTGGAGCATGTGGCCGTAGTCACCAGGCAGCCGGTGGTACAAATGGAGACTCCAGTTGGGCCATGTGATATTTCTGAGTTAATTTACCGGATTGGCCACCCCCTCCGTTACTGAGTGGGAAAGCAGTTTGTGAGGGGTAGTTACTTGGCAGGCACCATGGTGGACATCTAAAAAGCCCAGCTGATGGGAAGACATCTTTAGGTAGCACAACCCCAGGCCTGTGTTGTCATTGTGGGTTTTATTTATCAACTTGAACAGCAGGATGCTCTGCTGTGTGTGAGCTAGAGCTTGGCCTGGGATATCTGAGACCTGTCCCCTCTCTGCTCACACATCCATGGGTTTGTATTGATAATACTGATACCCTATGCCCTGTGAATGTGTGGTATGGTCCCTGCAGCACTCGAACGCACACTGAAGCCCTAACGTCTAGGCAGTGCCAGGCGTTAGGGCAATGCTGCCTCTCGGAAAGTGATGATCACCTAAGTGAGTAGTAGGATTGGCCCTTTGATGGGATTAGTGTCCTTTATAAGAAGAGGAGGAGGAGGCTGTGGGGAGCTACAAGAAGGTAGGAGGCTCAGCAATGGTGCATCCCCAAGGCAGGAGGAGCCTCACTGGAGCCTGACAATGCTGGTAGCCAGAGGGGTTCCACCTTCAGGCTGTGAGAAAATAAACAACTGTCACTGAAGGTCACTCCATTCCCGGTGGTCACAGTAGCTTCGAGACCGTTCACTTACACAAAGAAGAAGCAAACTCAACGCTAGTGTGGGGTGTGTTTTGATGAGTGTGCACCCGAGATGGCGAGAAGGTATTCAAAAATAATTGTGATATCATCAGATAGTGGTACAACACACACACACACACACACACACACACACACACACACACACACACAGAGAGAGAGAGACTAGAGGCATCATATGTAAGGTAGAATTTTTTTTTAATGACTTTTGGGCAGAATGCAAGGGACTTGCACAACACGGTTACTCCTAGTCTGCACCCCATGACTCTGATGGACACCAGGTGAAGTGGTGCTCGGATATTCAGTATGCTCTGCAGTAACTAGTATCAGAACCCCATCTTTGAGATGACACTCAATTCAGGCCGGGATTTGGAAACACACGGTAACTCAAGCTTCACCTTCAGGGGTCCAGAGGTGGTGAGCCACCAGCCTGAGGACCTGGCAGGGCCTAGTCTGGTCCTCCTGCTGGGGCTGCGATCTGAGTGAATGGGGATTGTAAATCAGATCCCAGGTGGAGGCCTGAGGCGAGAGAGAGATGAGTCATGCAGATGCTTTGCTGAGCGTCCACTCAGGCCGGCCGAGTCCAGCCTGGACATTCATTTTGTGGTCCAGGTACATCCCTGGATTTCACAGCCCGTAAGGCTGATTTGTCATGGTGAGCCTCAAATTTCAGCTGTAAAGAAGACACAGAGAAATTAGCAAAAGCCCTGCAAGTATTGTCTTTTCCACGGTCATTCAAATGTAGCTCAACCACCCAGTCTCCAAGAGGGCGAGGGAAGGGAGCAGGTGTGTGCTCGGGGGAGAGGTGTGTTTGTGACAAGAGCAAGCGTGACTTTGCTCTTCATGGTCTGAGGGCATCTTTGACGCTCTGAGGTCTCTGTGGCCCTAGATGCTGAATATCTCAGAATGCCACAGGTTGAAAGAGTTGCCTCTCTGTGATCAGATTCGGAGAGTTTCGAAGAGAAAAAGGTTGTGTCTCCACGACCACAGCGCCTGACTCCACAGACACATGCCTTAAATAGTTGTTGGGTTGGTGGAATTGAAAGTGTTGGTGGGAGCTGGTGGCTGTGAGCACTCAGCTTGAAAATAAGCTCAACTTCCGGGGGTAATTTTTCTCATGAGAACTGCTGGGTGGAGGTGGGGGAAGGATGAAGGAGGGGTCAGAGGGGCCCAGCTTCATCCTCGCGCTCTGCCCTTGGAGCCGGAAAAGGCCTGAGCCAGTTGCAAAGAGGCAGGTAATGTGCAAGCTAGGATGGGGGAAGAGAAGGAGGAGGAGGTAGGAGGTGATCGGTTTGAATTCCTCAACTACACAGTGAGTTCAAGACCAGCCTGGTCACACCAGACCCTTTTTATTAAAAAGAAGAGAAAAAAAAAAAGAAAAAAGAAAACAAGAAATAAAAAAGATAAAAAGAAAAAAAGAAAGCAAAAATGGAAGGATCCTCACAAATGTATATATTTGTAAAGTTTTCCACATGGAGGTGCCAAATACACTAGTTGTAAACATTTTTTTATAGTTACTTTTTAGTTGTACCTGCAGGTATGCTGGATGGGAAAATGTCCCTCAAATGCCCACATCTGCTGAAATTAGAGAGGGGGTGTTTTCGTACTAAGTCGGATTATGGTTTAGCTTACACCCCAAATAATTACATCGGAAACTGTAATCTTTTAAACACTGCTTGGCCCATTATTTCTAGTTTGGTTAACACGGACTAGCCCATTTCTTATAAAGTGTAAAGTTGACCAAGGGGGTTTTTTATCGGAAGATTTTAGCCTACATCCATCTTGAGTCAGAGCTGGCGTGCGTGCTCCGAGAGCTGGGCATCCTGTCTAGGCCCGCTAGACAGGAGGCTGCTGTCCTGAGAGGGAGCTGCATGAATTCTCTGAGCTCACTCTCCTTTCCTGTCGTACACTATTCTGTTTATTCACAGTTTAACCAATTGGGCCAAGAGATTTATTGATCAATGAAATCAAATTTAGATAGAATCAC
>CAWTZC010000475.1:0-24141 GCA_963919715.1 Microtus obscurus
GGGGTCATCACAACATGTGATGGAGGTGGGTCTTGTATCAATCTGTTGATTTCATTGGTTAAAATAAAGAAACTGCCTGAGCTCATTGAATAGGACCAACCCTTAGGTGGGTGGAGAAAAACAGAAGAGGATTGTGGGAAAGAGAAGCTGAGTCAAGGAGTCGCTATGATGTTCCCAGTCCCTGAAGACACAGGCTAGAATCTCCCCAGTAAGCACACCATGGGGTGCTACAAAGATTATCAGAAATGGGTTAGGATCGATATGGTAAGAGCTAGCCAATATGTGTGGGCCAGGCGAGTGATTAAATGAATCCAGTTTGTGTGTTGTTATTTCGGGGCTGAAGCTAAGCCATGCGAGCGGCCAGGTGCGGGGAACACAGCCTGGTGCTCTATTACAACAGGTGGCGCCAACGTGCTTAATGAACTCCACGTCAAAACCTGACTGGACTTAAAAAGGACATAGAGAAAATTTAAGGACAGTTTTTGCTTGTTTCTAGGGTTGCGTACTGCAAAGAAATTGTCCTGACTCAGCAGCAGGAAAAAACTGGCTGTTTTAAAATGCCGGCTTTCGGGCTTAATATGCACCATTGCAGCTCTCTGTCTGGCTCCTGTGAGAGACAGAGCTTTTGTATGGAGCATTTGGAATAAACTGCTTTGGCTTGCTTGATGGCAATGTGGACTGCTGTGTGCCTGGAACTGTGCGCGACTCCAGCGCACCAAATGGCTCTGAGGCAGGAGCGGCTCAGCTCTGCCATGTTGAACTGAGTTCGTCTCAAGCAGGAACTACCGTAATTACTGAGATACAACAGCACACTTAAGGTTTAGACTTTACAGGACACAGGCAGTACCGTATTACCCCTACAGTGGTGCAACTTAAGTTTTTAAGAAATGCTTAACATTTTAAGAAATGCTCCTGGATAGTAAAAAAAATTACAGATTCACAATAAAACAGATTCAGACAGACCACTAAATGAGTCAGCAATGTTGGATAAATGTACGTGGGCTTGAGAGAGAAAAATATATATAGAGAGAGAATAAAGTTAATGCCTTTAAAAATAAAAAGGTAAAGTCTTTAAAGAGACAGTACAGATAGTTAAGAGAGTAAAAGAAATAAAGAAAATAAGCCACGTAAAAAATGGAAAATTTACAGAGAGTCTGGATTATGCAATTTGTGTTTTCTTTAAAATTTTTGACTGTGAAGGAGCTAACCACAGAGAGACATTTCATTATATGGGCTGCCAAATGGAACCAGAATGGATATCATGAGGGTATGACTTCAGAATTTGGGTCTAAGGATCGTGATGCTTCGGAAAGCGTCTTCTTTGTTTTCACAGAGGATCAAGACGCTGTGGATTTCTTCTATCCAATTTGGTATGATAGACCACGCCCTCCTGAAAGGTTGCCGTGAACACCCTCAAAAATTACTTCACTCAACTGCCAACTAGATGATCCTGGCACACAGGTTACACCATGAAAGATCTGATTAACGACGCCCCCTTTCAGCAGGAAGCAGTTTTAGAGAGAAAAAACTGCGCCCATGTTCCCAAAACATTGTTTATAACTGTTCTTTTACATTTAAAGGGGAATATGTTATAGATATAAATAATTTGCATTGGTGTGGATTTTAAGGTCAATTTTGTTATATGTATATGTATTTCTGATCTTGATCAAGGTATTGTGATTGTGCTAGTTCATTTTTAAAATGTAATGTATAATTAGGAAATATAGGTTGTTGATGAATAATCATAAATTAATAGTCAAGCTTATAGTCATGTTAATTTCCCTAGATATATAGAGATATATTTCAATTAGATAGACATTCTTCACATCTCTCAAAGATTGCAGAATATGGCATTTAAAGTGTTTTTAAGAATTTGAGGACTTTTCATTGACAATGAGACACGTCTGCTCCTGGCAGCACCAGCCTGCTTCTGTCTGGAATGCGGGCATCAAAGAGGATCATTATGGAGCTTGGATAGCCATTTGGGCAAGAGACTGTTCTTGCCTGGACTGATCTGCATAAACTGGACACAAAGAACCCGCAGAGAGAGGACTGCTGAACTTGCCTAAAGGTGAGATGGTCTTTCGGGGTTCCTGATTCATGTGAAAGAGTCTACTTAGACATTCTGCAGGACGCAGGACACAGCAGAAATGACTGAACTGTCTTTGAAATTTCCTGCTTCATGGAAATGTCTGGTCTGGATACTATGGGCCTGGAGGCCACAAAGATGGATGCCCCAACGGGTACAGAGGAACTTTGGGTGACTGTCCAGGCAGCTTAGATGTCTCTGTCATTTCTAGAGTTTGATTTTGTTTGTTTAAATAATTTTATATCCTTCTGGAGTCTTTGATGGAGTTGAAGAATAAATAGATAGTTATAGTTTTCCCAGTTATGATAAAAGATAAAATAGATATAATTATTGTAACTGTAATTCTTACTTGATAACTGTTTTGTTATATGTGATTTTACTATGTTAGTTAAAGCTTTTCTATTTTGTTTAAACAGAAAAAGGGGAAATGATGAGGTGGGTCTTGTATCAATCTGTTGATTTCATTGGTTAAAATAAAGAAACTGCCTGAGCTCATTGATAGGCCAACCCCTTAGGTGGGTGGAGAAAACAGAAGAGGATTGTGGGAAAGAGAAGCTGAGTCAATTGAGTCGCCATGATGTTCCCAGTCCCTGCATGACACAGGCTAGAATCTCCCAGTAAGCACACCATGGGTAAGTAAAGATTATCAGAAATGGGTTAGGTCGAGTATGTAAGAGCTAGCCAATAATGGGCCAGGCAGTGATTAAATGAATCCAGTTTGTGTGTTGTTATTTCGGCTTAAGCTAAACCATGCGGGCAGCCGGATACAGGGAGACACAGCCGGCCACCCCTATTTCCAACAAACATGAGAAACTGTATTAAAGGGCCACAGCATTAGAAAGGCTGAGAACCACTGCTCTGAAGCCTCCACTCTTTCTGTTTGCCAGTAATGCCCAAGGCCGTTGTGCCAGGAAAGAGAAGACAGGACCCCTGTTCACAGCCCTTCTTGCATAGCAAGAACAGAGCAAGAATCTCAATGGTGAGGGGATACAGGGCTCAGGCAGAGTGACCTAGTCGAGGTGGGCTTCTTGGAGGAAGCAGGGAGGTGAGGTGAACGGGAAGGGGAGGAGGGGCGTGTGCAATAGACTCGGGGCTTTGGTTTTCACTCGGAACGAGTCCAGTTGTTTTAAAGTACTTTGGCGTTGGATCACTATAAATAAATGATGGGTTCTGCTTCCAAATGAGTGTTTGTTTCCATGTGTGTAACTGGCTAATTGTTGGCGCTCTCCGCAGGCGGCCCCCACTTTGAGTGTGCAGAGCCATCAGCCATGGTGACTCTAGCTCCCTCAGCATGCATGTTTAAAGAGCCCCCTTGGCTCGTGCCCTCCCTCTTTGAAGAGAGCCTGCTCACACACAGACTCCCCCCACCCCCACCACATCCCGGAGAATCCACTAAGTCCATAGCAGCTCTGCAATACTCTACCAAGCCAGAAAGTGAGAGGCAGGCACAGGCTCACAGCTCCAGTCAGACCTCGATTGTGAAGAGCACACGTGGTAGACTCTTTCTCTGCCCAGTGACCAAGGACTGCCCACAGACAAAGGTAAGGGGTGCACCAATTTTGCTTGGGAGGGAAGCCCGACACATAGGTGATCTTGGCTATTACATGAAACACAATATCCTGCAAACTACGAGCAAACCAGAGAACACCTGCCTTTCTATTTCTACTAAGAAAGGCTGCTTTCCTATAACACTCTGCCTGGGTATCTGCCTCCTGAAGGTGGCAAAACAGTCTCTCTTTTCATCATAGCACCTGCATTTCATGGTGTTCCCAATCCAAACTAATTATTATATTTGTGACCTTATAATGATAGTCTAGAGTTTTCCATGTGTGGAATACTTCGTGATTTTATCTTATTTAAACCTTTCATGAGCCCCTTGGAGAGTGAGATGCTCACTCTTGAATCCAGTTGTAGTGACCCAGTATTGCTCCGGGCCACTCTTTCTCAGTCATTCTCTCTCCTCCAGATGCCCACCAGAAGGGGACCACACTATCTCTGATATAGAAAAGCTTCTGCTTCTCCTTTTTGGGGAACACTATGACCCTTGAACCTGGAACAAAACAGGACTCATGAAAAACAAGGCAGGGGAGAGAGAGAGAGAGAGAGAGCCAGAGATCAATTGCTCACTTGGTAGTGGCCAAGCCCAACACTTGACTCCGCTGGTAGAATTAACTAGAAAACATGAAGCAGTGTGTCCAGCCTCTTTGCTCCCCATCGAGAAGCTGAATGCTTGAAGAATAAAGCCTTGTCATACAGCCAGATAGGGAGAGAGCTGGGGTCAGACCCTGACCCCTGGTGCTGCATTCTTTCTACTTTCTACTGAGGCAGCCAGGGCAGACCACGGGCATCCACTGCCTATTTCTGAATGCCCTTGGACGAGTGACCAGCAGCTCCTCCCCATCCTGTCCAGTGACCTGGAGCAAGGACAAGGAGCGCAACTCTAGTGTCACTGTAGACATAACAAACTATCTTCTTCCTCTACCCAAGTAAAACTACCGAGACACAGGAGAACACAGCTATTGATCACCCAGGAACGCATCTTTATAAAGATGTTTAGAGACATGGCCAGCATGGCAGGGCACACCTGCAATTCTAGCATTTGGGAGGCTGGGGCAGGAGGGTCATGTGTATGCAATCTACATAGTAAGATTCTGATGGGGGTGGGAGAGAGGAGTCACAATCGGTAGGACAGTGAATGGGTGACTTCAGTCCCTGGGGCCATTTAGCAGTTCCTGGAAATGTATTTCTGGCTTGGCATACCCAGGGGGTGGAGGATTTGCTGTTGGCATCTTGGGAGTAGAAAGAGATTCTGCAGTCATGGGACAGTGCCCACCCCACATGAGTTCTCCCTGTTCAAAGTATCAATAGCTGGTTCACTTCAGAAGCCTGGCGGCCTATAAAATCAATGAGAAAGAGATCAATAATTCAATAGAAGAGTGGACAAAAAGATGGAGAAAGAGTTGAGATAAGGAAGTAAAAGCAGAAACTATCCATGAAGATGAAATATGATGCCCCATCTCTCTGGCCATCAGAGGTTATGCAAACTGAAGCAAGATAAAAACATGGTTTCCCACCATCAAACGGACAGGGATTTCAGTCTGAATGTGCTGTGCTGATTGGGGTGGTAAGACAGTGGAAACTTTTGCCCTAAAAGATACAGTCCCTTGGAATATCAATTTGGTGATAGTCAATTCAACCAAAGCTGCAGATAGCCAAAAAGGGAGCAATTTTTACCTGGAATTTTTGCCCCTTTTCTGTGGGAGAGAGACACAAACATATCAAAGGCTGGTTTCTTGTAGGGATGCTTAGAAACAACCTAAAAATCCACCCAAAGGGGAGCAGAGGGCTCAACGATTACATAAGCATCAAGTGTCAACAAGGATACATTGCAAAACTTTGATGTTCAAGTGGAAGTTATAATAAATCCTTCAGGTAGCACGTACACTTATACAGACCAGGGCCAGTCCCTAACCATCTTCTGGATCTGATAGGCACATGATTTTGAACAGCCTGGAGGTGCCAGGTGGACTGGACTCATCAGGAGGCTCAGGCGGTGTGGGTAGCTGAAGGCAGAGAAGGATAGGATGCATGAATTTTTTTCTAAAGATAGCAGCTGTGTGCTTCCCGCCAGACCAGACACAGATCTGGAGAAGACCCAGGGCTGGCAGCATGGACAATGCCTGCCCAGGTTGGGCACTTCTGTTCCCTCACCCTGGCTCAGCATTTTGGGTCTGGTGAGTTCAGGAGCTGGCTTTAGATTGGTTCTATAGAAAACTTTCAGGTTCTGAGTGCAGCTCAGAGATGGGGTCATCATGTGGCTCTGGAGGCAGAAGTTCATAAACCTCAACTCAAGAACCCATTTCATAAAAACCAGATGTGGGGATGTAGTTAAGAACACTTGCCTACTTCTCTCAGGGTGGAAACTATGGGTGTGGCTGGGTGTGCCTAACATTCCCCCACTGAGTCAGATCAGTTGCTGCCCCTAATATGGTCTGGAGTGGTAAATACTGCTCAGGTAATGGCTGCAGATTTCGCTGTTAATTTCTTGGGGTCCTGGCAGCCGGGCCTGGAGTGTGAAAGCAGGCTCCTCAGAGGCCTCTGCTCCCTGGGTGGAATATGTTTGTTCATAAACCTTGGCTCTGTCTATTAGGTTGATTGTGTAGGTCTTCCCGGAAGCCTTATAGGCATCCAGCCAAGAGAGGCAAGTGGTCCCATACAAGCTCCTGGTGAGGAGGCTGAGTTAAGAAGTGGTGAGGAGGCTCCAGCCAAGAGCTGCTCATATTTATGGCGCTAGGCTTAGCCATGGGCTGAAACACATTGTTCGGTGTGGCCAGGAGGCTGGGATGACATGCAGCACTGACCACCTGGACTCAGAGAAGGAGCCAAACAAGGCTCCTCCCTGCCAGAGGAAGATCAGAAATCTCTAGCACACTCCTGTAACCAGAAACACTTCCATCACCAGAAACACTGCCCCAGTGCCTCTTGTAACCAGAAGCACCACTCCAATGCCTCGCATAATCAGAAACACCACCCCAGTGCCTCCCATAACCAAAATCAAGACCCCAGTGCCTCTGTAACCAGAAGTGGCGCCACCTCTGTCCATCTGAACAAAAGCAGGAAGGTCCTGGAAATCTCACCATGAGGATGCAGATCTTACCCTTTTTCTAAAATGTCCAAAGTCCATCCAGCAAACATAGAAATGACTTGAGGTGACTTCATTCTAAGGAATTTGATTGAATTAGACAATGCCCTCTTCTCTTTCCTAGATTTCAAGATGTCTTCCAGATGTTCAAGCTTTCTCTTGCCAAAGAAATTATACATTCCTGGGGATGAGAACCCCTCAGGACACATAAGAAACAACCTTAGAAACGATAATCAAATGGGCATGAAGAGGTCCTCTGCCACCTTCCTGCCTTTCACACTATGTGGTAGGATGTATGGGTTAGCCTCAGAAAAAGGGTGCTGTGAGCCCCATCTCTCAGAATGAGACTGGAAAGAGACTCTAAATGACCTTGAGACCTGATCATAGTCTTTGGAAAGATTTTATTCATTCAAAGCCTTTTCTGAATGCCACCTATGTGCCTCTTGGTGTTGATGGCTTGTTAGTGGACAATACAAGGGACCCTTGTGGAACACGGTGATGGCAGAAGACACACAATGGGCAGGGAAATAGAATAAGTCACCTGAGGCAGGTTCTAGATATCATCACCAGTATGCAATAGGAGTCTGAGGCAAGACCGGGACCTGACTCAGCTATTGCCCTCACGGAATATGTTCACAATCTGTGGGGCACATAGGATATAGCCTTGAGGTAAGAGCCTAGGGTACCTAGTATTGTCTTTAAAATATGAGGTTAGGCTTGAGTGTGAAATCCCCAGGGAAGATCAGTCTGGTGGTGGGAATAAAGTAGAGAGGTGGTTAGATTGAAATTTTGACCCCAGTAGTTCCTAGTTTCATCTTCTCCATCCTTTGAATCCAGACTGACCCTTGGGGCTTGCATTGACCTGGTGGGACAAATATGGTCTGCGTTCCTTGGCTGAAGTTCTGTGAGACCTCTGGCACCTCTATATTCACACTCCAAGGACCCTGAGATGGCCACGCCCTGAAGATGCTTAGCCTGACTTTCTTGAGGTCAGAGGTCATGTATAGAGGGAAGCCAGTCCATCCTAACCACCCTGGTAGATAAGGCCATGGGCATCTGAGGGAAGTCACTTAGGACCCCTCAACTCTGATGGCAGTCACTTGAATGGACCTAGAAACTAGCAGTAGATCCTAAGGTTAGCCCATGAAACTGTAAGACATAATGATCTTTGACAGGGTGACAACAGGTAGCTCAGACATCTGTGCAGTATTCTGACACACAAAAGGAACAGCCTGCTTAAATGAGAGCAGCCAGTTTTACAGAGCACCCATCAGAATTGCCAGGAGAGATCAAAATCAATGTGACTTCTAGGGAGGCCACCTACACCCTGCCTACATGTACTAGGTGGTCTGTAGAGGGGAGCTCAGAGCCCCACAAGTGTCAGAACTCAAGTGGAGTAGCAAGCACAAACTTGTAGGGCCGGGACTCTCTCCTGACTCCTCTCTCAGCCCTGGACGGGTTTTAGGCTGAGTAAGACAGAGTCAAAGGAAGACAGTTTAGCAAGACTGAAGACAGTGAAAATGCTCGCGAACAGAAGAATGTATCAATGGAAAGCTCAATACATGGGTGTATACGTCTGGGGTAATAGGACAGGAGAGGCTCAGAATTCACAGAAAGGATAAATCATTCATGCACAGACTAAGCAACTAGGGCAGGAATAAAAGAGAAAGTCACATGAGGGTTCACGGGCCACAGTGAATGAAAAGTTAGACTGTGCCAGGTAAGAAATAGACACGAGTGACGGGGAAAATGCTTAGGAATGGAAGATAAGGGAAGAGAAAGGCAAAATCTAACTCTCCATGGAGGTATGGAGCATCCATTTGGCTAAGGCGGTGTTCAAATAGTTGGGTCAGAAATAAAGTTAATCTTGCTGGTTGGTGGTGGCGCATGCCTTTAATATCCAGCACTCGGGAGGCAGAGGCAGGTGGATCTCGTGAGTTCAAGGCCAGCCTGGTCTGCAAGAGCTAGTTCCAGGACAGGCTCTAAAGCCTGTCTCAAAAAAAATAAAAAAAAAAAAAAGAAAAAGAAAAAAATTAATGTTGAAGTTTAAGAGAAGCAAATTTGCTGTTAGCTCATGGCACTCAAGAGTCACTCAGAGATTTTGAGTGAGAAAATAATATATGATTTAAATGGAGAGATAAGGGCCAAGAAGAAGGCTCAGTGGGATAAGTGTTTGCTGTACAAGCAGGAGCAACTGAGTTCAAATCCCCAGAAAAATATATAAAAAAATGCCATGTTGGGAGACAGGGAAGGGAAGATACCAGGGGACTCACTAGTCAGCCAGTTAGTCAATCTGTGAGCTCCAGGTTTAGAGAGAAACCATGTCTTAAAATATAAGGAAGACAAGCATAAAGGTAGACGCCTGATGCTGACCTCCAGTCATGCATACATACCCACACCCACACAACAAAAATTAAAATTAAATATGGATATGGAAGAATGAATTATGTACCCATGGGTGAAGGATGGATGGATGGATGAACAGATGGATGGACGGACGGACGGATGGATGGATACATATGTAGTAATGAAGACACACAGATGTGTGCTTTAAAGATAAAGTGAGTGAATGAACAAATGGATGAATGGATGCATCCATAGACAGACACATGGATGGATGAATACATGACAGAAAGAAGCACTCGGGATGTCCATTAAATCTGCTGGTGAGCATCTCTGACAGTTCCATCCATCATTGCTGCTGCCCCTCTTGGCCCACCCTCTGTGGGCTCAGCCCATTAGCCCAGGATTTCAAGCTTACCTGAATGCTTATGAAATGGTACAGAGACTCCACCGTGAAAGTGAAGCAGGCTCCTGATCACAGCCCAGGAGGCAGCTCTCCCAGGAAGTCACAGACATTTGCACATTCCCCTGGAAGCCAACCATAGTACCACATGATGAAGGCTGCAAGACACATCTTGCTCCCACACACCTCACAGGCCCGTCTCCAGGTTTTTGTCAGCTATCTTCACTTATTGTCACACACCAAGCACAGTGCCAGGCTCTCAGTAGATACACAATGAAAGTTTGTTGAACTGAAATAGGAAATTTCCCACAGTCTCCTGCTGTATATAACTGGCCGCCTCCCCAGTACCCTGTCCCAGTCTATGGAAGTTCTTGTTAAAAAAGACTGGGTGAGTTGAATAGTCCACATCGTGACCTTCAAGGGAAGACATAAATCAAACCCCATCAGTTTTCAGGAAATAAATTTGTATGAAATGAGCCTGCCATCTGCCTTTTATGTTATAAATCAAATTCCTATTGGCTCATTTATGCCTACAGGCTGAGATCCACATTCCTTAGCAAAATATGCAGTTCCCCACCATATGACCTCAAGCTAAAAAAAAAGAAAAGCCATATGGCCCTTCAATCATTGATCGTTAACTGTGTATATGGGAATAAATCAATCAGGTACTGAGATTCTGAGATTCCCTTCAATAAAAATATTATCTATCATGCAGGCAGATGCTTACATGTATGACATATATTTTATGATTATCTATAGCCTTGGAAGGCAGCACATTCACCCAACCTTAAAACACAGGGACAGAAAGATGAGTGATTAACCCTGCCTAAGGGTCAGGAATAGTCTGATTTCATAAAAGATGCTCCTGGAAGATTCAGTTGGAGTTTTCCAAGACTAGGAGCAACAAGGCCACTTTAAGTGAAGGAGGAGTCTTAGTTAAGACCATTGATTGCAAGTTATGGAAGTTGAGAAGGGCATTTACTATCCAGAGACCTGCCACATCAATTCACAGACTGGCTGTGCAAGTCCAGTATGAGATCATCAAAAAAGTGCTTTGTAAGCTACAAGTACAAGGCAAAGGTGAGGGTTTATGATCAAGGGGACTTGATAGCTGAGTGGTGATTGATTAGCCTATTTGGTACAACCCTGTGGGATCAGACTATAGCATCACCCTAGACTAAGGCGTGTGAATGGAACGCCTCCCACAATGACTGCTCAGTCCAGGGTACCCATCTGGGTTTAATAGTGAAAGGGATGATGGAAGAGATGAGCAACAGGGAGGGCAAATTGACCTGTGACTGACGGGCAATGGGCATAGCCACTTTTAGAGCCATCAAAAATGAAAACAGAATTCTCTTAATTCTGGTGAGAATTAAGAGAGCACCAAAAGGATTGATGTCCAGATTTCATTTACATTATTTTTTTATTGAGTTTTACATTTTTCTCTGCTCCCCTCCTTGCCTCTCCCCTCCCCTTCAACCCTCCCTCAAAGTCCCCATGATTCCAATTTACTCAGGAGATCTTGTCTTTTTCTACTTCCCATGTAGATTGTATCTATGTGAGTCTCTCTTAGTGTCCATATTGTCTAAGTTCTCTGGGATTCTGGTTTGTAGGATGGCTTTCTTTGTTTTATGTTTAAAAACTACCTATGACTGAGTACTGTTGTAATAGGGTGTGCCGGGGGCTGGGCAGCCGAGTGTCATATATCAATCTGTTGATTTCATTGGTTCAATAAAGAAACTGCCTGGGCCCTGACAGGACAGAAAATTAGGTAGAGCGGAGTAGACAGAAGAGGATACTGGGAAAGAGAAGCTGAGTTAGGAGTCGCCATGATGTTCCCACTGCAGAGAGACACAGGCTAGAATCTCCCCGGTAAGCACACCTTGGGGTGCTACACAGATTATCAGAAATGGGTTAGGTCGATATGTAAGAGCTAGCCAATAATGGGCCAGGCAGTGATTAAAAGTATACAGTTTCCGTGTAATTATTTCAGAGCTTAAGCTGAGCCATGCGGCGGCCTGGTGCGGGGAACACAGCCCAGCCGCTCCCTTATTACTACAGAGTACATGTGATAATTGTCTTTCTGTGTCTAGGTTACCTCACTCAAAATGATGTTTTCTAGTTCCATTCATTTTCTTGCAAAATTCAAGCTGTCGTTATTTTTTTCTGATGTGTCGACTCTATTGTGTAAATGTACCATATTTTTTTTTATCCATTCTTTGATCGAGGGGCATTTAGGTTGTTTCCAGGTTCTGGCTACAACAAACAAAGCTGCTATGAACATAGTTGAGCACATGTCCCTGTGGCATGATTGAGTATCCTTTGGATATATACCCAAAAGTGGTATTATTGGGTCTTGAGGAAGGTTGTTTCCTATTTTTCTGAGAAATCGCCACAGCCATACTGACATCCAAAGGGGCTGTACCAGCTTGCATTCCCACCAGCAATGCGGGAGTGTTCCCTTTTCCTCACAACCTCTCCAGCATAAGTTGTCATCAGTGTTTTTGATCTTGGCCATTCTTACAGGTGTAAGATGGAATCTCAGAGTTATTTTGATTTGCATTTCTCTGATGACTAAGGATGTTGAACATTTCCTTAAGTGTCTTTCAGCCATTTTAGATTCTCTGTTTAGTTCTGTACTCCATTTTTTATTGGATTATGTGTTCTTTTGGTGTCCAATTTCTTGAATTCTTTGTATATTTTGGAGATTAGACCTCTGTCTGATGCGGGGTTAGTGAAGATCTTTTCCCATTCTGTAGGCTATTGTTTTGTCTTGTTGACCATGTCCTTTGCTTTACAGAAGATTTTCAGTTTCAGGAGGTCCCATTTATTAATTGTTTTTCTCAGTGTCTGTGCTGCTGGGGTTATATTTAGGAATTGGTCTCCTGTGCCAATGCGTTCAAGTGTACTTCCCACTTTCTCTTCTATAAGTTTCGGTGTGGCTGGCTTTATATGAGGTCTTTGATCCATATGGACTTGAGTTTTGTGCATGGTGATAGATATGAGCCTATTTTCATTCTTCTACATGTTGATATCCAGTTATGCCAGCACCATTTGTTAAATATTCTTTCTTTTTTCCACTTGAATTTTTTTTTTTTTTTTTGCTTCTTTGTCAAAAATCAGATGTTCGAAGGTGTGTGGATTAATATCCAGGTCTTCGGATTCAGTTTCATTGGTCCTCCTGTGTGTTCTTATGCCAATACCTTTCAGTAATATAGCAGGATACAAGATTAACTAAAAAAAAAAATCAGTAGCCTTCCTGTACACAGATGATAAAAGGGCTGGGAAAGAATTCAGAGAAAAAAACACCCTTTATAATAGCCACAAATAGCATAAAATATCTCAGAGTAACTGTAACCAAACAAGTGGAAGACTTGTATGACAAGAACTTTAAACATTTGAAGAAAGAAATCTAAAAAGACACCAGAAAGTGGAAAGATCTCCCATGCTCTTGAGTAGGAAAATTAACATAGTAAAAATGGCAATCTTACCAAAAACAATCTACAGATTCAATGAAATGCCCATCAAAATCCCAGCAAAATTCTTTACTAATCTGGAAAGAACAGTACTCAACTTCATATGGAAAAGCAAAAAACCCAGGATAGCCAAAACAATCCTGTACAATAAAAGAACTTTTGGAGGCATCACAATCCCTGACTTCATTTACATTATTATTCATTTTGGGAGTAATCAACTTCAAAACATTAATCACTGGTAAACTTTGTATCTTCTATTTGTGGTCTCTTGGTAAATAGAAAGGAGACAGGCACAAAAAAAAAAAAATGCACCAGACCTTCTTCTCAAGGAGACTGAGATCTCGTGGCAGAATTGCCGTATGATTGACGTATGCTATCCCCAAGGGCACCCACTCCTCTACTTCCCTCTGTCTTAGTAAATGGTGCCCCCAGTTGCCAAATTGCTCAGGATCCAGGTGTCAACTCCTTTCTCATCCTCATGGCTATCCCGTCAACATGTCCAACTGGCACTAGAGATGCCCAAGTCTGCCGTACCCCATCCCTTAGCAGAGACTCATTGGATTAGAATGTTCTTTGCACGCTTGCCTTCCCACGACAACAGCCAGCTTGACATTTTTGAAGATGTCCCCATCTTGCTTTCTTTTGTTCTGAGAACAAACCCAAATTCTTTCGGCAGCTCACCAAGCCTGTTGGACTCCGTCTCAGCTCACCCCTTGCCATCGGCTATAGCCATTGTCTGACCACCCCTAGGGTCACATCCCTGCACCACAGCCTCATGTCCTTACTTCCCCATCACACTTGTTCCCACTGCAGGCTCTGACTTCACTGTTCCAGCAGACGCACTTTCCTCCCAGATTTTACCAAGACCCTCGCCAGCACATTAATGTCTCTGCGGAGAGACACCTTCCTGGATGACACTGAGTCAACCGCCATTGCCACCACAACCTTTTTATCCTTCTCCTGAATGGTTTTTCTAGTAATATGGTAGGCAGAAGTCCAATTTTAAAATTAATACAGAAACACGAGAAAAAGAATAAGCGTACCTACCTGAAAGAACCTCGGAGCTGCTGGGGTCCTGCTGGGAGGCAGATGTGAGCTTCGCTGAGTAGATGAAGATGTAGGACATCCCAAGCAGAAGGTGTAATGCAACCCATGGCGGAGAGAAAGGGGAAGGAAGGTGGCATGTTAGGGGGTGGGAAGTGAGTCAGTCAGAGGAAGGAAGCGGGAGCAGGGGCAGGCAGATCACAAGGGGGGCTGAGTATGCAGCTGCAAGGAGAAGTCATCTCCTATTGGAGCGACAAATGGGATCCTGGTGGCAGAGGTCACTGAGCTGAGGGATGAAAGTTTTAGGGTGGCTCTGGAAGGTTCAGAAATCTTTTCCTTCTTCTCAGCTATAAGGTAGCCCATGGCCCAGTCTGATGAGCCTGCTGCATCCGTTCTAGGTCTGTTTGTGTCTACCCCTCAGTTGGCTGACAATAACTGTTCTCCATCCTTAGTGCAGATTCATCAGGGGGAAAGGTTTTTTTTTTTTTATTGTTGCTTGTTTGTTTGTTTTTGTTTTTCTGATTCATCTTTTACCTGTCAAGAATGGCCATACCTTACAGATACCTGGCCACACAGATGTCTCTCTCTGGGGCTGTGTTTTTGCCTGGTTCGATCAGCAGCAGGCTAATAAGAAAGAAGCTTCCAGCATGGACTATGGGCAGGGTGGTTTCTTTAAAGGAGGCTGTGGTAGTGAACCTTTGACATTGCTATGACCAGGTATCTGGCAGAGATAACTTAAGTGGGAGGGGCTTATTTTAGCTCTCAGTTTGAGGGTATATGGTCCATCATGGTAGCCCAGTCTGTGGCAGCAAGAGTTTGTGGTTTGCATACCTATTGGCGGGATTAAAAAGCAGAGGGTCTTACACCAGACCAGAGGTGTGTTGCCTATCAACAACCAGGCCCTACCTCATAAAGGTCTTATAGTATCCTGAAATAGTACCACCAGCGGGGAAACAAATATTCCAATGTATGAGCCCTTTAGAGACATTCATATTCTAAGCATAACAGAGACAAAAGAATCATCTATGTCAAGGGTCAGTAAACTTGGACTATATGACCTCCTCAAGAACCCTAAAATGTAAAACAAGCCAGTTGTCTCCTTTCTTCCAAGCATTTGCTCTAGATGGGGTAAAGCCTCCACAGATTCTCCACACCAACCCCTTCTTTTTGTACAATCCTCCTGATGATAGGCGGGAGGGATGATGACAGACGAGGCACAAGATGCTGAGTTCTGAGGAAGGAAGGTCTCCATGAACCCAGAGCATAATCCTGATGGTCTTGAATGCTCCAAGCCACAGAGGAAAAAGCCACATGCCAAGTCTCTCTCACAGGAAGAACACGCCTATATTCACACTCCAGAAGTCCAAGGTGAGGTTGACCCACTGGAGTGACAGTCAGAAGTCACAGTCCTTCCTGGCCCAGGCTTTCTTCCCTCTCTCTCTCTCAGGACACAAGAACCATCAGTGCTAGCTCCATTCATGCTGGTACCAAGGTATCTGCATCAGTCCTGTGCATCATACAGAGACAGGCAGACATCCAGAGAAGGAAGAAGAGCTCTCCTCTTGACAATCTCTCTGAATAAAGATGTTTTCTAGAAGCTTCCAAGTTCCCCTCTCATTGGGTCACATGGATCTTCCCACTGTTGAGGAGATGGGATAAGCCTTAGACCCATCTAGAGTTGAAGGTCCTCTTTCCCTAAAGTAGAATCTGAATCTCTCATGGCTCTGGCTCTCTTTGTTTCTTGTGGTGCTGGATATCAAACACAGGGCCTTGTGCACACAAACCAAGAACTCTACAACTCCACTTCTTCCCCAGCCTTTGGCATTTTGAGACAGGATCTCACTTAGGTGGCTCAAATTGACCTTGAACTAGCTGTGTACACCAGACTTCCCTCTGTTTTTGCTCTTTCTGCCTCAGCTTCCTGAGCGATGCATAGGTGTACTAATACAGATGCACATTTACCTGGAGAGAAAAATAAGGATTGTGATGCTGGAAAGGCAGACCCATTGCATGCTGAGGACCATTTCAGAAAATAGCTCAGATCGACACAAAGAAAGATGCAGTCAGTACAAGAGGGCCAGAAAAAGTGTGTGCGGACTGAGGAGAAATTTCTGTTTCTAAGTCTGTTCAGCCACAGGTAGCTGTTAGGTCCTCTCAAAATCTTGAGTTGCTTCTGCATAACAGGACTTTGAACCTCTGCTGTCACTTGTTGTCTCAAAACATAAACAAAGAAATTTGAGAGGAAGAGAGTCTCAGCTCAAGAAGCATGCTGGCTCCTCCAGAGAAGCGGGGATATTAATATTAATCTAGAGAGAGAGGTTCCGGCACACAATCAGGCTAAAAGCTCAGGATGGCTTGATTGCATCTCGAGATGCAAATGACAGTCAGTGCCCTTTGGCACTGTCCCCATGGGCATCCATGTCCTTAGCAACTCTTGGATATTCCTGTTTGCCAAAGACCACACAATACAGTTAATTAACTCAGGAGACAAAAAGCCAGAGTTTTATACTTTGTGCGGCTCTGTAGTGACATGGGGTCTGTTCTATGCTGCTACCCAATATTCTAATCTCTAGGATTGAGGCTCTGCACCCTTAATTTCTCACCTGGAGCAGCTGGGATATCCAGCTGCCTCACGGTGCACTGCCAGGTGGATTAGTGAGACAGGGCAGGCCTCCCTAACGTGGACATTTGTTTTTCAGTTTTGAAGCTTTCTTCTGAAATCTTGCTTAATTGGATAGTTGACTCGGAGACAGGAGTGCAGGGTATCAAATGAGAGAAAAAGACAGCCAGGGATGCAGCAGCTGCCTGGCTGGCTCAGATTCCATCAGATTCTGTTCAGCTCAGTGTGGCAAAGAAGCGCATGTGCCCAGCTGGCTTCAGAAAGAGGCTGGTGCAGCCTTCCCCAGGTAAGTTTTGACCTGCTGCAGGGATTGAGAGGTTCCAGCATCAGGCACATAGCGTCAGCTGAGACTTTATCTGCTAATCTCTCGAAGGAAATCACAGTGCCAGCGTTGGGGCTCCCCAGCAGCTCTCGCTTGTGAGACTTGGCTCTCCAAATGGTGACAGCAGAACAAAGCTCTGGGTGCCTACTGGTTAGATCATCCAAGAGCTAAGACCATTGTCCAGGGATCACAGCCTGAGTCCTGTGCCCTGCCTACCTCCTTTACTCTACCTGGCCTCCATCCAATCAGCCAGTCCCTGTGTTACCAACCAGTCCAGCTCTTCCTATCCCCGGCTCCTAGTGTTACCAGCAGAGGCTGTGGGAAAGTCCCCATATAAGCTTCAAAAGAGGCAGGTTGTATGGACAGGGCAAACTCAGCTTCCTATTAAATATAGAGTCTGGGTATCCTGGACAGGTACAGTAAAACGGGAAGGGGAGCCTCAATTGGCAGAATGCCTCCACTGAATTGACTGTAGGTTGGCAAGTCTGTGGGGCATTTTCTTGCTTGCTAACTTGTAGAGGAGGGCCCAGCCCACTAGGGGCAGTGTGGTTCCTAGGGTGGTGGTAGTAGATGCTAGAAGAAAGCAGGCTGAACAAATCATGAGAAGCAAGCCGGGGAAACAGAACTTTCCCACGCCCTCTGCATCAGTTTCTGCCCCGAGGGACCTTGCTCTGCTTGAATCCCTGCCTCGGATCCCCCCAGTGATAGACTCTGATTGGAAAGTCTAGACCTCCCCAGTTTGACTTTGTTCACGGTCTTTACCACAGCAATAGAAAGCAAACAAAGACAGTGATAAATCAGGGCCTTTCGTCTGTCCTAACCCTGGTCCTCAATTTCTCCATATTCAAACTGGTGGGACTGGGAGAGCGTCTCTGAAATGTTTCCAGCTTGTTCCCTGTGGTGGTTTGGCTTATAAATGTCCCCATAGGCTCAGGTCTTTGAAGAGTTGCTCCCCAGTTGATGACTGTTTGAGGTTTGGGTAGAACAGGCTTACGGGAGGAATTTTGTTGCTGGAGGGAGACTCTGAGGTTATATAAAGTAGCTGCCCTCCTACTTTCCGTTCACTCCCTCTGTGTCCTGCATGTGGCTGAGTTGTGATCTCCCTGCTCCTGCTCCCATGCCTCCTGCTGTGCGCTAGACTCTTCTCCCTCTGGAGCCATAAGCCCAAATAAACTCTTTCCCAAGGCACTTTAGGTTAAGTATCTAATCACAGCAGTGGAAAGGAAGCTAACATCGTGCCTCCTGTTCTGTGGCTGGGCACAGGGTACACAGGTACAAACCCAACCTCCATGCAATACAGTTAATGCCCTCTAAACTGTGGTCTCACTCACCGGCCTGTCTACATCAGCGGGCTCCTGGACGGGGTTGCAGTCAACAGATACGTTCAGTGCTGGTTCAGGACACAAACTCACGAAATGTCATTTCCTCTCTTCACCCGTGTTAACCGAAGCACTGCTCACAGTCAGCTCCCTCAGAAGGTCTGATTCTGGGAAGCAGAGAAATCTTATTATCTTAACAGTCAACCTTTGGAGGGAAGCATGCCGTGTTAAAACATCAGCTAGCTTGGCAATGGTTGTTCTGTCTGGATCCAGAAGTACCAATCCTGCAGGCAACCTTGCTGTAAAAGCTCTTCCTGGACCCCCCTAACCCAGGCCAGTGCATCCCGTGATTTCCTTGTGAAGTGGCTGCTGCATGGGAGTTGGCTCTGTAGAATGGCCTCACAGAAAATGAACAAAGATGGTCCCCAAACTTGGCTTGTCCCCTGGCCTTGGTGGAAAATCTACAGGTTTAGAAGAAGCTCCTACTTAGTTCCCCATCCCTCCTGGCTTCTGCTCCACTTGTAGTAGTTGCTACCTGATAAAATTCAAGCCCCTAGAGACCAAAGCTCCAAGATTCCCCTAACCCCATGAGCATCCCTCAAGTCACGAAAATGCCAGGTCAGTCTGAGAAGCTGTTCTTGCACAGGGATTGGTTCCAGGAGTGACCTCCCTCTCAGACAAGATGCCCTCAGACACAGAGTGTGGCTTGCCTCTCCTGGGGGTGGTCCTCCAGTACAAGAGTTTTATGTCCTATAAGAATGTAGCAGTGATCTCCAGCAGCCCTATATACAGGGGCCTGGGAGGGAACATAGAGAATCTCTGCTGTTCTTGTACTTGTTCAGTCATTTAACAATCTTGGCTCAGCTTCCAGCGCTGTCTAGGTCTATGTCAGTCACCAGAAAGTATCATAGATAAAGCAGATAAAACTAAGGAGTCCCAGATCTGTAGGAAGGGTAGAATATGCACCCCAAAATGATGAATGTGGACAAAAAGCAAAGGCTCCTAGAAGAGCTGAGACATAGCTCAGTCAGTAGAGCGCTTGCCTGGCATCCATGAAGCCTTGGGCTCCATCCCCAGGACTCATAAAGTGGTCACAGAGGCGCATGCCTGTAATCCCAGCCCGTTGGGATACTGAGGCAAGAAGATCAGAAGTCTAAGGTCAACTGAAGCTGCACAGAGAGTTAAAAGCCACCCTGGATTGTACGAGACCCTGCCTGCCCCTGATACCCACAACACAAAAAGAGCAGGTCAAGCCTGGGAGCACAAGGGATGGATAGGAAGGGTTTCTGGTCCAAGTAGATTAGAGGAAGTTTCTCAGAGGAAACTTTGAAGGCTTTTGGAGAAGGATTCTGCCTGTCTTGAGGATGATAATGTCCACCGAGACACTACCCTGAGATAAAACCCAGAGACAGGAAAGGCCATTTTGTAGCAGCCCTCCACAACATTGGGCTCTTACAGTCTTCCTGCCCTTTCCTCTGGGATGGCATCTGGGATGAGTCTTTGGGAGGACATTTCATGTATTTGGGGGCTGAGCATACAGTGTCTTTTTCTCCATCTACTGTGACCATTGTGAGTCTCCGTGTTAACTGTCATCTCCTGAAGAAAGACACTTCTGTGACAGGATTAAGACTTGCACTAACCTATAGTTAAACTCTAAAACAAATAATAAAAAATAAAAAGACAACCAAACCAATCAACAATAACAATCAAAGAGACTGTGATGGGTTAGAGAGTGAAGAGCAGATTCCCCAAGATGAGTCCCAGAACGGTGACTCTCCAAACTTCATCTAATATTTTAAGATCTCACCAGAGGTATACTTATTCACACAGCCCTGGGTAGAGCAATGTCCATAACCGAACCAAGGCATGCAGCTATTTTTAAAATGTTTTGTACTTCTGGGAAGAGCTCCAAAGGGACATTGGTCATGATTGCTAGGAAACCAGACGTCCCCACTGGGCTTTCTGTTCTCGGCTACATTTGCACATGTTTTTCTCCAGGTTCCTGTCTGCTTTCTTCTCTGCACAGACATTCAGACTCACAGCGGTGTGCATCTCAACTCAAGTCCCCCGTGTCTTCCCCAAATAACGACATCGGCATGTACAACAAGCGAAGGCATGAGGGCCTGCAGACCACAGCAGGCCAGACGATGCAAGCAGTGAGAGAGTCCCTAGACTTCTGCGTTCTGTTTCTGTTACTCATCCATTGCTGCCACTGACCCTCGCAGCAAATTCTTCATCTTGTTGAGGACCCTCAGCGAATGAGGAGTAGTCTTGCCTTGCCACAGGTGAGAGCAGATTTTATAAACGGTGCATTGTTACAGAAAGGGACACAGCTTAGGAAGCATGTTCTAAAGCAAGAAATTCTAGCGTCTGAGCAAAGCCTCTCTTTAAAAGAATTGAGCTATAAAACTTAAGTGGATAAAGCCAGGCACAGATGAATGGATGTGGTGGATGTAGGCTTAGCAATCCAGGGTAAAGACAGAACTGGTCTATTGACTATGACATCTATCGCAAATACATGAACTCAAATGACAGTATTCATGGGTGGTGACATAAAAGAACTCTTAACAGCCATGGGTAAGGCCACCATTGCCATTTCAAGGATCCGATGACCCTTATGTTAGTTGGTGGGAAGGTGTTGAATGTCCATATGACCCAGGACACCTACAGCCCTGACCTCTGATCCTGCAGACTTCTTAGAAATTTCTCCCTCATGTATATAGAACACCATACCAGGAATGCACTGGGGTGTTTGGGAAGGACCGTGTGTGATGGAGGAAGGTCATTGGTTAATTAATAAAAAAAAAACACTGCTTGGCCCTGATGGGTTAGAACATAGGTGGGTGGATGGTAAACAGAACAGAATGCTGGGAGGAAGAGGAAGTGAGCTCAGATGCCAAGCTGCTGCTCTCTGAGGCAGACGCGATGAAACTCCGACCCAGGATGGACGAGCTAGATCTTCCCGGTAAGCACACCTTGGGGTGCTACACACATTATTAGAAATGGGGCCAGGCAGTGTTTAAAAGAATACAGTTTGTGTGTTGTTATTTTGGGGCATAAGCTGTTGAAATTGGGGCGTCCGGGGTTGCTGCGTCCCCAACACCCCGGCCGCCCTGGCTAGCTTATGCCCGAAATAACACCACACAAACTGTATTCATTTAATCACTGCCTGGCCCATTATTGGCTAGCTCTTATACCTGGACTAGCCCATTTCTGATAATCTGTGTAGCACCCCATGGTGTGCTTACCGGGGGAGATTCCAGCCTGCGCTCTCTGCAGTGGGAACATCATGGCGACTCCTTCTCAGCTTCTCTTTCCCAGAATCCTCTTCTGTCTACTCCACCCACCTAAGGGTTGGCCTATCAATGGGCTCAGGCAGTTTCTTTATTGAACCAATGAAATCAACAGATTGATATATGACACTCCCACATCACTTCCCCTTTTTCTGTTTAAACAAAAAAGAAAGGCTTTAACTTTAACATAGTAAAATTACATATAACAAAACAGTTATCAAGTAAGAATTACAGTTACAATATTTATATTTACTTTATCTTTTTATCATAACTAAGGAAAACTATAACTATTTATCCATTCTTCAACTCCATCAAAGACTCCAGAAGGATATAAAATTACCTAAACAAACAGTAAATCCAAATTCTAGAAATGACAGAGACATCTCGGCTTGCCTGGACAGTCACCTAAAAGTTCCTCTGTACCGTTGGGGCATCTATCTTCGGCCTTCAGGCCCACAGTATCCAGCAGACAGTTCCATGAAGCAGGAAATTCAGTCACTTTCTGCTGTGTCCTGCAGAATGTCTCGTAGACTCTTTCATGAATCAGGAACCCCAAAAGATCATCTCACCTTTAGGCAAGTTTAGCAGTCCTCTCTCTGCGGGTTCTTTGTGTCCAGTTTATGCATCAGTCCAGGCAAGAGCAGTTTCTTGCCCAAATGGCTATCAAACTCCAAAACGATCCTCTTCGATGCCCATCTTCCTCTCGAAGTAGATTGGTGTTGCCAGGAGCAGACACGTCTCATTATCTTGAAAAACCCTAAGTTATTAAAACATTTAAATGCCATATTCTGCAGTCTTTGAAAGATATGAAGAATGCATTATCTGAAATATATCTATGCACCTCTGAAAAAATCTAACTAACATAACTACAAGCTTGACCATTATTGATGATTATCCATTAACAACCTATATATGTTACATTTTTTAAATGAACTGAACAATCACAATACTTAATTAAGATCAGAAATACATATACATGTAACAAAATTGACCTTAAAATCCACACCAATGTAAGTTATTCATATCTATATCCTATCCCCCTTTAAATGTAAAAGAACAGTTATAAAACAATGTTTTGGGAACATGGGCGCAGTTTTTCTCTCTAAACTGCTTCCTGCTGAATGGGGGCGTCGTTAATTAGGTCTTTCATGGTACAACCTGTGTGCCAGGGTCATCTCAGTTGGCAGTTGAGTGAAGTAATTTTTTGAGGGTGTTCACAGCAACCTTTCAGGAGGGCGTGGTCTATCATACCAAATCGGAATAGAAGAAATCCACAGGGTCTCATCCTCTGTGAAAACAAAAGAAGACCCTTTCCGAAGCATCATATCCTTAGACCCAAATTCTGAAAATCGTAATACCCTTATATCCATTCTGGTTCAGCTTGGCAGCCCATGTAATGAAATGACTCTCTGTACTTAGTTCCTTTACAGTCAAAAATTTTAAAGAAAACACAATGTACATAATCCAGACCCTTTGTGAATTTTCCATTTTTACGTGGCTTATTTTTCTTTATTTCTTTTACTCTATTAACTATCTGTACTCTGTCTCTTTAAAGACTTTTACCTTTTTATTCTTAAAGGCATTAACTTTATTTGCTCTCTCTCTATATTTTTTTTTTCTCTCTCAAGCCCAAGTACATTTATCCAACATTGTGACTCATTTAGTGGTCTGTCTGAATCTGTTTTATTGTGAATCTGTAATTTTTTTACTATCCAGGAGCATTTGTTAAAAGTAAAGCACTTCTTCAAAAACTTAAGTTGCTTCTTATACAGTTAATACGGTACCGCCTGCATTCTGCCCAGTAGAAACCTTAAGTGCGCTGTCATTAAGGTAATTACGGTAGTTCCTGCTTGTGACCAGCTCAGTTCATCATGGCGGAGCTGAGCCGCTCCTGCCTCAGAGCCATTTGGTGCGCCTGAGGTGCGCACAGTTCCAGGCACACAGCAGTCCACATTGCCATCAAGCAAGCCCTAGCATTTTACTCCAAATGCTCCATTCAAAAGCTCTGTCTCCCGCAGGAGCCAGACAGAGATCGTAATGGCGGCACAGCCCAGAAAGCCGGCATTTTAAAACAGCCAGTTTTTTCCCTGCTGCTGAGTCAGGACAATTTCTTTGTGGCATGCAACCCAGAAACAGCAAAAAGCTGTCTTAAATTCTCTTTCTGTCCTTTTCAAGCCCTCTCAGGTTTTACGTGGAGTTCATTAGCACGTTGGCGCCATCTGTTGAAATTGAGGGCGTCGGGGTTGCTGCGTCCCCAACACCCCGGCCGCCTGGCTAGCTTATGCCCGAAATAACACCACACAAACTGTATTCATTTAATCACTGCCTGGCCCATTATTGGCTAGCTCTTATACCTGGACTAGCCCATTTCTGATAATCTGTGTAGCACCCCATGGTGTGCTTACCGGGGAGATTCTAGCCTGCGTCTCTCTGCAGTGGGAACATCATGGCGACTCCTTCTCAGCTTCTCTTTCCCAGAATCCTCTTCTGTCTACTCCACCCACCTAAGGGTTGGCCTATCAATGGGCTCAGGCAGTTTCTTTATTGAACCAATGAAATCAACAGATTGATATATGACACTCCCACATCA
>CAWTZC010000477.1:0-12938 GCA_963919715.1 Microtus obscurus
GACCATGCATAGGTTCTTTTCTCCTCTTACACTCTCCACACCATAGACACCCACCTGCCTACATATTCCCTGTAAAATCGTTTTTTTCAGGTAACATTGCCTTAGAGAGAAATCCTTCCAAATCAGCAGCTCTACCTCTAGTACATTGGGTCTCAACCTGTGGGTCACCACCCTTTGAAGGGTTGAATGACACTTTCACAGGGGTCGGCAATACCATAAGTATCCTACATATCAGATAGTTGCATTATGATTTATGGCCAGTAGCAAACGAAGTGAACAAAAAATAATTGTACGGTCGGGGTCCCCACAACGGAGGCTGTATTAAAGGGGCTCAGCATTAGGAAGGTTGAGAACTGGTCTCACTGCCCTAGCACATTCTTTTTAGCAAAGCTGCTTATTGCTTGTATTGCTCTGACATGTGAGTGAACGCCCGTGCTCCCACACTCGGGTGGAAATGATGTTTCCTTTCCTGATCTCTCCTCTCCTCTTAGGGGGAACGAGGCGTGGTGCCAGTCAATGAATATGAAAGGACTCCCAAAACCCAGCAGTAGAGAGCAAGTGTTGTGTATCGTGGGGAAGGTGCAGGTGCGGGTGTGGGTTCCTTATGGATGTCTGCACACATGTGTGCTGGTGCATGGACATTTAAGCTGGCACACATATAGTTGGTGGGGATTGGGTTCCCCATATGGTGCCTTACAGCTACACAACAATTCGGAAAGAGTATTTCTTATCTAGAGTAGAATAAGACATCAGCTGAAGCTTATCCAGACACGGAAACTGAACATTGTTCCTGACTAGACCTGGAAGATCTGGGACTTCTCTGTTAGAAGGTGATAAAGGGGCTATACTGTAGCCAAGGGGTTTGTAAAGAGGAGTGGAGGACTAAAGGGGTTTTGCGTCATGTGACCTTCGACGACTAGAGCACCCGATCATCTCTTGATTAGTATAAATGGGACATTTTTTATTAATTTATTATGTCCTATGGTCACCTATGTAAACAATACTCCAAGTGAACATTTTAAAAAGTGGCAAGCTTTATAGAGCAGAAGTTGGCCATAGATTTGCTAATTTCCCCTGGTCTCATTATTTGGGAAAGACAGACACATTGTTGATGGCTTTTACCTACTTAAAATGTTCCCTGGGGTCACTGTAGCAATGCAGGATCCAATGCCAAGGGAATCTCATACTCAATAGGCCGGTGTGAAAAGGGCAGGTGGATGGAGCCAAGGTGCATCCCGAGCTAAGTCAGGCAGGCACCTGAGATGCTTACACAAGCTGTGCAGCTGCCGAAAGACAAATGAGGAGGTACTCTAAACACCATGTGTGGGAGGTGAGGCCGGAGACAGCCCCGTCCCAAGTAAGGTCTGTCCTGTAATTATTCCACGTTAAATATATCACAGGCAGTAATAGAACAATGTTGGATGACTCACCTCTATCCCTTAACAGTGAGAAAATTGATGGTAAACTCATACAGTTCAGCCCTGAAAGTTAGTCTTTGACCTGGGGGCATGGAAACCGGACTGAGAAAGAGAGGGAAAGTGTTCAAAATGAATGCTTATAATGCTAACTTGGGCATGGTTGTTCGATATTGCTGAAGACATGTTAGCACACTCCTTGCTCTTGCTCTGGGTTCACTGCCAGCAGTCAGAGAGAAAGAAACTTCCCATTCATTGCAATGCCATTGCTAAGTTCCAGGGTAGACCAGTCGGGGGCTTCAACACTCGGCCTTCCTCTGTTCTCTTTGGAGAAATAGCAATCCAGAAACACACAGGATTAGAAGGAACGAAAAGTGGAGTTTGGAATGTTAACGTTGTATGGAACAGTTGGCGCTGCTGGGTAAGAGCTTCCTTCTCACTGGTTAATTAAACCCCAAACTGAAAACATCCTAATGTGTCTCCACTGCCTTTAAAGAGGAGCCCATGATCCCAGCCCCCAACCCCAAGTGCTTACAGAATGCTCGCTTCAAAACTTTTTCATTCTAACTGAATTGCCCTGTATTCGTCACTGTTCTGTTGCGATGAAGAGACAAATAATGACGACGATGTTATAAAAAGAAGTTTAGGAGGAAAAAGTTTCAGAGGTTTAGTCTAATGTCACCATGGTGGGGAGCATGGCATGCAGGCAGAATGGTGCTGGATAGTTGAGTGTTCTATATTCTGAGCTGCAGATAGTAGGCAGGAAGTGAGAAACTGGGCCTAGGTGGACGCTTTGGAAACCTCAAAAGCCCACCCGAAGTGACTCATTTCCTCCATGCCTTCTAATCTTTCCAAATAGTGCTACTCCCTGATGACAAAGCATTCAAATAAATGCCCCTCTGGGGGTTTTGAATTCTTATTCAAACCACCACATTCCACTCCCTGGCTCTCATGGGCCTGTAAGCCATATCATAATGTAAAATTTTATCCAATCCAACTTCACAAGTCCCCATAGTCTATTACAATTTCACATTGTTTAAAAAGTCCAAAGTCTCTTCCGAGACTCAAGGCAATCTCTTGACTACCCCATATAAAATCAAATTAAATAGAGCACACACTTTCAACATACATTGGCACAGAACATGCATTACTGTTCCGGAAGGGAGTGAAAGGGAGAATAGTGGGGAAATATTGAATCAAAGCAAAACCAGAGAAACAAGAGGAACAAACTCCAAATGCTGCATCTCCACAACGTCAGTATGCTTCAGATCTCCAACTCCTTTCAGCTTTTGTTGACTGGAAACATACTTCTCTCTGTTGTGCTGGTTCCACACCCCGACAATGGCAGCTTCCTCAGCTGCTATCCCATAGCTTCCTGTGATCACTGGGGTTGTGCTGGATTGAGGATGCAGTTCCCCATTGCTCGCTGAAGTTCAGCCCCTTGAGCTATGGCCTCCGCCCAAAACCATTTGTAAAAAGCTAAAGATGAAACATTATATAGTCCATGAGAAATCAGTGTGAGATTCCAATTCCTAGGACCATAGAGTTTTGGAGGGACACAGTCACACATATTCATTTCTTTTATTGATTATGGGTACATTTTGTGATGGTAGGCAGAGTTGAGTAACAGAGATCATATAGCCTGCAACCTAAAATATTTACTGAGACCTTTTATGGAAAGAAGAAAGAGGGAGGAAGAGGAAGGAAAGAGGGAGGGAGGGAAGGAGGGAGGGAGGGAGGGAAGGAGGGGGAGGGAGGGAGGGAAGAAGGAAGTTAAGGTCTTGTGTTAGAAAACACTAGAAATACGAAGTCTCCCTGGTAGCCTCACACTCAACATTGCACGCATCTCATTATAGAGTGAAAAACGACTCTTTGGGAGGTAACGAGAGCTTCTGGTCTTTTTGCTGCAAGTGTGCTTTGTGCTCTCCCACTATACTGTGTGAGTGCGTGTGTGTGTGTGTGTGTGTGTGTGTGTGTGTGTGTGTTTCTTTATGTGTTTCATCGTGTGAACAGCCTTTGATTTGATAGAGCCAGTGGCTTCGAGCCAAAAAAGAAGAGGTGGTGTTATGGATTCGGAACATTTTTAAGGGAAGGATGAGCGAGTCTAGCAAAATATAGTGTAGGTATTCTGACACCAGAGACGAGAAGGAGGCAGGAGGGGAATGAGAGAAAATGGACTCTGAGAAAGAAGAAAAGCAAATGAAATGGCCCAAGGAGACATAGTTGATTTTGTTACTCAGCTAAGGGCCCCCAAAGGCCAGTTTACAGTACACTGTTAATGTCATGGTTTCCATGCTCACCCTAGAACCCTCAAAAAAAAAAAAAAAAAAAAAAAACCCTTTCGGACTTTATTGTAAGGGTCACCGAAGCTCCAGTGGAAATTACAAAACACGGTCCCCAGATTTTCAGTACTGTTTCTACTTTTGTTGTGGGTGTGACCCTGGGAAAGTCATGATCTTTCTTTGCACAAGAGTGTCATCATTTATACAAAGAGTTAGGCAAGGTGACAGATTTCTTCAGGGTATGGTTCCAATAGGGGTCTCTGGGGAGAGCCTAAGATGAGAGAAAGCTGCTTTCCACAGATTCAGAAGGTTCTACATGTACATTCCCCAGGAGCAGGAAGGATAGGTAAACTCCAAAATCCCCATCCAGTCAAGAAAACATTGGTCACCTAAACCTGTAAGGACTACATCGCAGAGAGTTCATCGCAATAGTGTCTGCAGACCACCAGCTCAAGAAGAGTGTTTTGCTTCCGCTGCTTTGGAGTCAGCAGTGAGGGAGCTGGCCAGCCCCACTGTCTCGTGTCTCTCAGTGCATCTGGGTCCATGTTTCTGCCACATGTGCCCACGCCAGGCTTGCCAATTTCTTGCCTTTTGGCCATGCTCTTGATGGGCTGTTTCAGGCCCCAGCTGGTGCTCTTCTTCTCCCACAAGCTGCTTCAAAACATGCAGCACCGTTATTTATCATCCACCTTTAAAACTAAATGCTTTTCCCCCCAAAAGGACCACACAAACCTCATGTGGGAAGTCTGTCATCGCAGTGGGGCTGGAGAAAGCATGGAGCTAAATTCTAGTCCCTTTTATCTTCCAAGCATTGTGCTCGCACAGCAGTAGGTGGTTCAGCAGCCCCGTGATTGCATTCCTATAGGCCTTTACCCCCTTTTCATTAATTCTTGAATGTATTCTGTTGAGTTGTAAAATCAGAGACAGAGATTGGATGTCTCCATCCAGATGAGAACACTGCACTAATTCAACATGAATTTTTGTTATAACTACAATGTGTCGGGAATTATGCTAGTTGTGGTGAATGTAACACTATATATTAAAAATCACTGATCAATGGGGCACTGAAAACTATCTTGAATTAGTTGTCCAGTTCATTCAAGTTGCTGGCCTTTCTCAAGGGAATCTTGCCAATGACTCCAGTTCTGATGCTGCCTGAATGGCACATACCACTTCTCTACAACTTTCTTACCAAGATTCTTTGTTTCGCCCATCCACTCTGATACAGTGTGACATGTCGCGCAGCATGTCCAACCCGATAGTAGCAGAACACTGAGTAGAGCTTAAAGAGCTTAAAGCTCCAGCAGCTGTGACACTTGGCTGAGTGTCAAGCTTTCCAGCTTCTCTTGACCCTAGGTAAATTCTGTTCCTGACTTGCATGTGACTAAGGATTACAGCTTGTGGCTTCTACCCTCCCTTCCACCTCCTAAATGGCTCGCCTGCAAGAATTGGCTCTATGTGACCCTTTACATAATAAGAGAAAGACAATAAGCTTAGGTGCGATGGAGAGAGATGGCAGGGGAGAGATCCCTAAAAGGTTTGCCATAGAATTCAAACTGGCCAGTTGATGGAGGTTTTCCTATAAAGAAGAATTGGGAAACAGATATGATGCAATCAAGCCAACAGAGAAATCCTTCTTGGGCAGTGTGAAGGTTGTAGATTATCATGTTCTCAGGAAAGTCAAATGGGAATAAGACCTTTTGAAGTAGCACAGAAGACACGAACATTCGATAATGTGTGTGTGTGTGTGTGTGTGTGTGTGTGTGTATGTGTGTGTGTGTGTGTGTGTGTGTGTATGTGTGTGTGTGTGTGTGTGTGTACAATTGTACACTTCTCCCCTGCATTCAGGAGCCAGCTGACACCTCTGGTCCAAGCCCTGGAACCATTAACCCTTTGAGGACCTCAACATTTGCTTCTTCAATTGGTCTATACAGCTCAACCACCTTTATCTTATTTTGTCCTTTGATTCCCTCTCTTCTCGTTCTTTTCTTGACCCATCCTCCTTTCTGTTCTCTCCCTCTCATAACTGTACATGTGGAAAATAATAAAAGTGATACAAAATAATAAAAGCAGTGGAATATTCTTCTCCATCTTCCTGCTGGCTTCTTCATTCCTAGTCCCCTCCTCCACAGTCACTATGGCCATTGTATCACAGAAACTCCCAGAATATTATCTACATTAATGCCCACACATCCATTTAGAAAGCCCTCTTTTTGCAGTGGTTTTTGAGTCCTCACCATTTTGTTTTATCCACTCTCCAGTTAAGATGTACCCTCACTTTTAAACAGGTATACATCCATCCAGAAAGTGTATAAATTCAGTATTCATACAAGTTCCTCTAAAAAGAAAAAGCTAGTGTGTTAAGAGAGGAAAAGTCGTGGAAGTTTTTAAATTCTTGGGTTAATAAAAGATTCTTTTTTTCTACCCTTTTCATCTAATCAGTTCTGTAGTGGGCTTTCTCCAAAGCAGAATATCCCTATGTTCAAAATGTTTAAAAACTGCATCTGTCAATTTTAAATTATGTGCACTTTATAAGTTTTCTAATGAGCCAGGAGAACCTAACAGCATTCAGACCTGAACAGGCTAGTGGTGTCCCAGAAAGGTACCTTCCAAGTGGGACCTACATGAGGAGCTCAGTTTAATGCATATTGCATGACTGCCAGAAAGATGTTCTCAAGAAGTCAGGCAAGGCGCAGAGATGCTGAACACTCATTGCCGCAGGCGGTGAGAAACTCAGGGAAGCAGATGCTCACCCCTTAGGTGAAGTCAGATCTTGAATGAGTTAAAAGGAAATCTGAAGGCACACTGGGAATCCCACGCTGAAGCTAAGCCCAGACCTTAAGTATTGCTGAAAAACTGAGAAAGAAGGCAAACGATCAGTGACTTAAGGACCAGGGAGGACGGATGGGGAGGAGCTTTGCAATGGGGTAGACTTGGCCCAAAAGAAGACTGCTGCAGTGGCTTCTTTGACTGCTGCAGCTGAAGTTCCATAAATGATTGTCTTAAAATAGTAAGAAATTTGTGTTACCACAGTTCCTAGAGGCTCAAGTTCAAGATCGAGACCCTATAGGTCCATGCTAGCCGAAAGTCTGTAGGGAAGACTTGGCCTCTCTTCCAGCTTCAGTGATTGCCAGCTATCCTTGACATTGCCTAGATATACCTCCTATGTCATCCCTACACACACATGACCACCTTCTTCCTCTTGTCTCTCTGTATCTTCTCCTGACATTTTCTCTTAGAAAGGACAGCAGTCACATGGGATTAAAAGAGCCAACGCTTACTCCAGAAGGATGACCTTTAATGGTTACATTTGAAATTACCGAGTAGGTCACATGTGAGGAAACAGGATTAAAGCTTCAACATGTTGTATAGAGTGGAGCATAGTCGAATCCATGTTCGAATGGAAAAGACTTTTTCTTTTCTGATATTCTTTCTAGCTTCCTTCCCCACTGTCACCCCAGGTAGCCAGTGTCCACAGAATCTCATGTTTTGTCTTCTCCAAGGAGCTTCACCACTCTGAAGAACCCATTCACAGTCTCTGGCAGGGGGTGTCTTACCACCCAAACCTTCTGCAAAATGCCAGATTCTGCTGGTGCTCCAGTCTAAGCTGCTCCCTGCCCCTTTCTCAGTTCCCCGCCTCCTTCTCCAGACCCAGTATGTGGCTTTCTTCTTTCCAGTATGTTGCCCACCTCCTGGATTGTGCTTTCCAACTGCCAGGAGCTCCATTAATTAACCTGCCCACTCACCCATACCATCAATGTCCTTCTAGTCTTGACGTCTTCTGTGTTCAGTTTGTACAAGATCTGCCTCTTTGACCCAAGGTTCCATTCCAAATGAGTAAATTAGAAAAAAAAATAATAAATTATATATGTATATGTATGTATATATATATATATATATATACACACATACACACACACACACACACATACTACTCAAGAAAAGAAGTATCCCTTCTGAAGGATCTATGTGCATTTCAGCCCAATGCAGACAGAGTTTATGTGGACAAGCTCAGTGCTGTCACTATCTATCCCACAGGCCATTCAGTGAAAGCAAACACTCTACCCATCAGCTCAGGATTCCCAGGACTCCAGCCAAAAGTTAAGATGCTCTTAAATCTTAGCCACTCCACGTATGGTATATCATATTACAATTAAAATCAAAGCCAGAAAATAATACCTTAATCATTCAGTCCTTGGTTGGCCACAGAATGGCAGATATGCTTTGAAGACTGAAACAACTGGTAACAAATATTCTTTTTCTAGAGATGAATTAATACCTGTAGCATTTATTCAGTTTTGACTAGAGTGTCTCACATTTGAACATTTTTTCATCCTATGGAGAGCAAAGCAACCTTACAGGTTCACAGCATTATACCCCTCGCTTCAAGTGCTCAGTGGTAAAAATGCACCCTCTTAAGGCCAGATGACACCCACCATGAATGCTGCCTCCCACGGCAACACATCATCCTTTCATGTGAGCAATAACAGTATCCTCCTCTGAGAATTTCGGCCCTGTCAGATTGACTCTTCACAAGGGTCACTGAGACTTGGAGAACTAGAGCAAAACTCAACAGAAAAGAAAGAATCAACATTCAAAAGGTGGTAACAGCCACAGAATTCAGACACCAAGTCATCCCAAGTAACAAGCCTTTGGACAGCAAGAGAAAGAGAATGGTGACATCTTATGTTCAGAGCCTAGAAACCGATCCCAAGAAGAAAATGTGTTAAGTTTCAGTGATAGCATGTTTGCTTAGCATATACAAGGTACTAGATCTAAAGTTTAGGTTTCAATTAGTAATGAGAAAGGGAAGAAGAGAGAAGGATGGAAAGAAGGGGGAGGGGAAGAAGCAGAGAGAGAGGGGAGCAAAGGAGGGCAGAAAAAGGAAGAGGGAGAGACAGAAGAAAAGAAAGATATAAGAAAATAATTTTGAAACAGGGAAGACAGTTTAAGCAGTTATAGAAATTGTTATTACTTCTACTGATGACCTTATTAACAATATGTAGAAAGAGAAGATTAAGAAAGAATATGCTATTTGATAAACAAAGACCGTGTTTTTACGTTGTATATACGTTTGTGGTTGTCCTCTAGAAGGGATTGTAATAACATAGTTAAGAGTTGAAACAGGAAGCAGGGAAGATAGATTGTGGGAGCTTCAGAAATATTCAGCTAAGGAATCAACACAGAGCAGAGGAAAGCATCAAACTGGTACCTGAAAAGGCTCTAAAGGGAAATCGGAGCAGGCTTATCTGCAAAAACTGAGTCCAGCCGTTCCCCCCTCAACCTCTTCTCAGCAATTCTAAATAGCTTTGAAAATGAGGTCTTTTTTTTTTTTACTTCCTTTTTCACAATTCAGAGGGGAAGACACTAAACTCTGCTGCAAAACTAGAAGATGAATATGCTTATACTTCTTCCTGTCCAACAACAACTCAGAGACAGCTAATGAGATTTTCTTTCCTTCCCTAAGCTCCCATAAGCCATCATTCTCCACTAAGCAGGGGTAGCATGAAATTTTCCACTAATTTACAATTTTTCAAGCAGCTAAGAGAAGGCTGAAATAGCTTAGTAATGGGAGTTGCTATTAAACTTGTAATTACAGAATTTGTTACGCTGAACATCATAATGGAGTGTTTGTTTAAACCAAACACCCATTGGCTCTCTGAAGACAAATACTGTATTTGATATCCTATTTCCCCTAAATGCACTGAGAGTCTTTTTTGGACAATGATGGTTGTCTGTCTTTATTTGCTCGCCGGTGTCAATATTGTCAAGTAGCTTTGGCTCACTTAGGACCTTACAAGCAAAGACTGAGTATGTATCACCTCTAGTTAAGCCAAGAGCTGGACCAGACACATGCCTAGTCCATCCTCACAAGGCCTTCAAGGGGAGCGGACAGTTTGTCTACCAGAGACATCAAGGACAGGTCATGGGCCAAACTGACCTCCAACCCTGGATGACCTTTAGAAACACTTGAACTTTTCTCTGCTTTCATTTTCACATCTATAAAACCCAAGGGTGTAAAGAGACTCGCTTATTCTGACTCCCAGGTTCTGTAACTGCAAATAGAAGGAAAAGGTAAGACTATCCCTATGCTTAAGTCCTTAGAGAAAGTTGGGTTTACATAGTTTATCCTGTATCAATTACTTTTTCTATTGCTGTGATAAAACAACATGACCAAGGCAACTTAGAGAAGGAGGGTTATTTGGCTCACGTGTTCATAAGGATAAAACTACATTAATACCATCTCACAGCCTATTGTCAGAGAGGATAATCATGAAGTCATATCAAATGGATATGAGAGTTATTAATTTATCTTTGGGATGTGCTTGGATATGACAAATGCTTACATAGTATTAGATGAATTAATGCTAGAACAGTTTTATTCCAAATAATAAAACCCTAAGATAAAAGAAAAATTTAGAGTATAGTGAAACAGTAGATACTGAGAAGAGTGGGACAGACAGGAAGGATGTTTTGTTCAGTGGGGAAAGCAGAAACACGACCTACAGCAAATGCAATGGCTTTCAAAGACAAAAATGGGAAAAGTTAGGAATAAGGTGCTGGGCTGATAGAATGACTGGTGATAAGGCTAATATGTTTCTGCCAAAGAACTTGAGTTTGGTCCTTAGCACCCATGTGGGGTGGTTCATAGCTGCCTGAAGCTCCAACTTCAAGGGAGCCAGGAGTCTATCAGTCAACATGTGACACATATGGATTCTCTTGCACATACCACGTGCATTGATAGAGAGAGGGAGAGTGAGAGAGAGAGACAGAGACAGAGAGAGGGAGAGAGACAGAGGGAGAAGGATGTAACAAGAGACTTGAAGCCTGCAGGTAAAAACTCCATCCATTCTTGAAGTAGAAATCTCTGGAAACAAGCCCTTTCATGAAGGCCATGGAAAGAATAGCTTTGTGTCAATTATCTGCAAATCTCTACTACAAACAGTAATGTGTTTCAGACCAGCAGCCCTAGAACCAGCAGAGGGAATTGTTGCAATAGGGTATCAGAACCTTGAGGAAGCCCAAGTCACCAGGGAAATAAATCCAGCCTCCCCTGACAAACTCAGGTACCTACAGGGAGATATTTCCACAGGGGGATAATGTTATCATTATCTTTGAGATTCAATGCTTACTGTTGTTTAATTTTGAGATTGTATTTTAATTAAATTTTCCCTTCCCTCCTCCAAACCTCTTGTGTACCTAACTCTGCTTGCCTTCAAATCAATGGGCCTCCTGCCCATCTAGTTATTGCATGCATAAACATATTTGCATATATATTTTCAATATAACCTAGTGAGCCCATAAAAATGTCACTTGATGTGTGTTTTCAGGGCAGGCTGTTTGGAAGTGGATAATGAATCAATGTGCTCTTCCTGAAGGTGTGCCACCATTGCTTTTATTCACAGTAAGAAAAAAGATATTAAGCCTAAATAATAGGCTTTATCCAACCAGTTCAGAACAAGAGCCATAAAATACTGGCATTCTTCCTGGATAGTTGAGAAAAAGCCTGGGGATATCTTGTTCATGTGTATTCCTTCTTATACAGGATAAGCCGCTAAATTCCTCTGCCACCTGAGCTAGATTTCAAACCAATGCTCTCTTCATTATACCTACAGAGGAGGAGGAAGCGGTAGCTCACCCGGGCCATCTTCAGAGCATCTCTGCCTGTCTAGAACCTTCGTTTTGCAAACCAAGTTAGAAACTACTATAGTATTAGTATGGACAATAAAAATTTCCAAGAAATTATTCACCTGGAGAATAGCTAATGTTATTGATCAGCTGGGTTTTCATGATCATGAAAAGAGTCTGTGCAAACACATCAGGAAGTAGGGTGACTAAAAGTTGTAGCAATCTATGTCCCGTTTAGAGAACATATATTGGATCATTGCTATCTGGAATACAAAAAGCAGACTATAGACCTAATCCACATTTTCTGACCTTGTAGCTACAAACCTTGGTGAAGTTATTTAACTACATAAGACAGGAGATTCTCATATACAAAAGAAAAATTCATAACAATGTTGCTTACTGAAGAATTCATAAAGAAGTGGGTCTGCAAAGACAAATTTGCTGATTAGAACTTCAGTGCTATAGAGAGATTGGAATGTTGCGGGTCCGGAGGCTAAGTACCTCAATCCAGCTTTAGCCCCAACAATTGCCATCCCTTACCCACCACTGTGTCAGAACTAATAGATAAAAAACCTTTTGGAATCTATTAAAAGAGCTTGGACCACTAGCTCCTACTTCCTCAAGAGCTAATAAATGGCATCAGGTAGCATGGAGGCTTATGGAAAGCTTCTCCTGTCTTGGTATAACAATCTGATGTACCACTACGTATTTAAATTTGTCTTCATTTATGATAATCTTTGTTTTTTGAAATTATAAGACTTCAAACAACTTTTTGATGTTGGAACATGTAGATATAGGCGGAAATCTGTATTCTGCATGGTCACTCTGGGATTTGCTCTACAGTAAGCTGCCTTTACTCTTTAAGGTGAGAAACTGTATTTTTGCATCCACAACATCTATCTTGGGGAATAACAGGTAGACAAAAATTCTACACTAAATACGACTAGTTTTTGTTAGAATTTGAGCATTCTACTTTATGGCTTATTGTTGTACTCCTGCCATGTAGTTTGAATACAGACCTTCTATGTGTGTTATCAAGAAGAGGGACTAAACATTCTAGAGGGTGATCAGGGCTCTGTCCTTCTGAACACTGATGGATAATCTCCAAAAGAGTTTCTATAAAACCCAGTTGGGCTTAAATCTCTCTAGGCAATTTCTTGTCTTTTATGACACAGTGTCCTGCACTGCCAGCAAAAAAAAAAAAAAGGCATCACCTGATGCTGATCCTTGACCCTGGCAATAAAATTCATAAGCAAAAATAGAGTTTTTCTTTCTTTTTTTTTAAACATATTTTTTATTGATATTTATTGATCTTTATTCTCTGCTTCCCTTCCTGCCTCTCTCCTCCCTCAAGCTTCCCATGCTCCCACTTACTTGGGAGATCTTGTCTTTTTATACTTTCAATCCCATGTAGATTAGATCTATCCAAGATCTCTTAGTGTCCTCATTGTTGTCTAAGTTTGGGATTGTGCTTTGTAGGCTGGCTTTCTTTACTTTTTTTTTAATTTATTAAAGATTTTTGTCTTTCCCCACTGCCGCCTCCTCTCCAGTAAATATCTCATCCGCCCAAAGAGCAATCAGTTCCCTGCCCTGTGGGAAGTACAAAGCACCA